>DF245062.1:6425-21156 GCA_000507305.1 Breviolum minutum Mf 1.05b.01 | reverse complement strand
AAATATATAGAAATATATAGAAATATATAGAAATATATAGAAATATATAGAAATATATAGAAATATATAGAAATATATAGAAATATATAGAAATATATAGAAATATATAGAAATATATAGAAATATATAGAAATATATAGAAATATATAGAAATATATAGAAAAATGAATCTGAAACCACACCTGCCATCACCTGCCCATCTGAGGATCAGCACATTGTTGGTGGACTCTGCCGTGCAGGCTGGCCAAGTTGATGGACCAACAATTTGAACAATTTGACAATTAGTAATTAAATGTAATTAGTAATTAAATGTAATCAACATGTGCCAAATCGGGTTGAGTAAGGAGTCTGTGGTCCATGACTCCAAGCATGTATGTTCTAAAGCATACTTGGCTGTCTCAGCTCAGAAACTATTGGGTCCTGTCAGTCAACTCATACTCCCTTTAGATATCCAAGCTTGTGTCCTTGACTCAAAGCATGTCGCCAAACAAAGTGCATGGCATCAGACTAGCTGGAAAATTCTGCAAACATGCCAGGCACCACCTGCACGGCCTGATTCAAACCGATACCAGGGAGAGTTGATTGACAAACTTCGTGACTGGAGTCCGACTTCAAACTCCCAGCTCCGTTTAGTGTGAAAAAAACCTGGACGGAAAAAATAGAGGCGAGTACTTTGCGGTAACAACTGGATTTGGCAAGCAAGATCATCGCGAAGAACATCATTGAAACAAGCAAGATCTGCAAAGACCAGTGCATCCATGACCCAATGAAGAAAAGAAAACGAAGCTGGCTCTTAACATTCTGGCTTCACAAGAAGTGCAGATAGTGAAGCAAAAGCAAGAATTCGGCGTTTGACATTTGTACTAGTACTAGTAGAGCAGGATAGTAAGGGTCAAACAAACTTTGAGAAAGAATCACAACAAGTCTTCAAGTCTTCCACAACCGTTGTGCAATTTCGCAGACTCGTCAGAACCTGGCCTCTGCACGTCTCCTGACATTTGGCGAATGTGTCTCCCAACTGCCACTGGACAGGTTCAATTCATGGTGGTCATGGAGTCATGAAGGAGTCATGGCGTGTGAATTCAATCTACTTCTGTGCAAGTCTCCCGGATTCGCTTCAGATCTACAGCCATGGTTAGTAAATTCCGCAGGATGTAATCAGGGTACCACAGAAGCCCATTCGTGATCACCAGGACTGGGCATCCGAGCTGCTCAACATCCTTGGAAACTTGCTGCAGGCAATGAAGGCAAGGCAATGCAAAATGGGTGTCTTTCCAGTCTTTTCCGTGGAGCTGCTGCTCTCAGGTGAAACTGACCATGAAAATGTGCCTTTGAATGAGCATTTGATAGATTTCAATTCAACTTCATGATTCCAAAGATGTTGCTCCACTAAGCAGCTAAGTGCCCAGCCTGTTGCATGCTTCCTGTGCTGGATAAACGGGATGGGTGGAAAGTTCCAAAGCCTGTAGTGAGGGTTCAACCACAAATGCAGCATGCAACTCATGAATGTAGAGCCACCCAGTTGTCCATTGTAACACACCCAGTCACACACACAAGCCTGATTAATTGATGTAATGTAAGCATAGGTGCCTTATCTTTGCTCGATTCCTATTCAAGCGGAACATGGCCTGGTCCCCACTCGCCCTTTGCATCAGGAACTGGCAGCAGGGGAGTTCACCGGCTGCATTTCTTCACATGTTATCTTCAATGATGGAAATTCAGTGAACCTGAAATCTGAAATGCTGGGTGTTGATACCGAAGTCCTTCTAACCATTTAGAATACATGCCGGGCTTCTTCTGAGATGTGAGGGTTTCCAGAATTTGCCCTGAAATACCAGCACTTCAATTGGATTCAGCTAGTGGCCAAGTCCAATCATGCTGAAACGGTACACAAGCTGTAGGGCCCCTAGAAAATCCCTTTGCAACTTGCATGTGTCAGCATCTGCTCAGAATGTCATTCTTATAGCCATTGAGACATTTGCCCTAGAATTGTTTCCATCAAACGGTGCGAAATGCGAAGGAAACATCGAAAGGTAGGAGTATGAATTGGCTACAAGTATAACATAGTACTAGCACATACTAGTGCTTAGTACTACTATGAATGTGTATCTTTTTTTGAGTCATATAACTATGGAATCCGGTTGGGTCACTTCAACCCAAAAGCTTCCCCTGCCTAGGATGGTTTCCCTCTGCGGCGGTTGGGGGAAGACATGTTGCAGGTGCTGCAAGTGAGTATTCGGAAGCCGGGTCGAATTGCGGGTGTCCTGGTAGGATTTCCGTGACCAATTTCTTGCATTCTTACACTCCAAGACAAATTGCAACCTGCACACTCAATCTCAATTCTGTATACCTAGAGTCTAGACTCTATATGCAACATAATTGAATAAATCTATGTTTCCATAATATGATTATATATATACATATATTAGGCCCACCCCCGGGCCTATAACAGTGAGCACAACAGAAAGCACAATATGGACCACCAGAAAAATGGTACTTTTTCAAAGATCATACCCTCCAATTTCATCTGCAGCTACGCGCTTTTTTGCTAAGTTTTCAACAGGCTCTTGCTTATCGCGTGGTAGTTTCACTACTTATATCAGCTAGCCTCTTAGGTCACTGCACAAAATGAACCAACTTAGTACAAGTTGGGCTTCAAATCTAAAGTACGGCGAACACTTGGATGGGCCTGGCTCTGTCCCCCTGCACCCATGGCTGGGCCTCGCTCTCTAATCCTTTTGAAAAGAAACTGATGTTCCTGGATCCCTGCCTCTACAATGATTTTCAAAGGAAAATTGTGGCTTTGTGGGCTCTGGCTGGGGCCCTGACCCTCCTCAACCCTTGGCTAAACCTGACCTTGTTGTCATTTTTCAAAGAAAACTGGTGCGCCCTGGCCCCCTCCCTGGCTTGGACTGGCTACGCAAAAATTTTTATAAGAAAAGTGGTCCCCGCAATCATTTTTGAAAGAAACTNAGCCAATTTCCTCGAAAATGCCTGGCCCATTTTGGGGCAAAATCCTGGTGGTCTGTTTTGACCATACCACATGTAGAGATTTAGTTTTGAACTGTTATAGGCGGGGGGGAGGGTCTAATATATATATGTCAGCTAGCCAGCAAATAAGGCCTGAAAGGCCCCAAGGCTTGATGTGACACGCATATAATTATATAGAGAGGCTCCGCCTACAACCCCCTTTGACAACAGCAAAACGATGTGGCAGTTTACATCAGTTTACAATAATATTGCGTGGCGAATTGTCTTTGATAAACCTTCATCACAATCATGTAAATCATTGTTTAAATCTCTCGTTCGTTGATGACAAACGCAATAAGATGCAGAAGAGCTATCCGACTTCTTAGGCACAGAGTGAATCTGGTTGCCCAGACCCAAGGTACAACAACCAATGACAAAGTAGGAAAGCCAGACAATGCTTCGCTCACTCAAAACTAAAGGCTTGTGCGAAGATTGGGGACAGGGCCGGAGAAGATAAACAAACAAAATAAAACAAAATTGTACAAAATTGAATTACATATGAGTTGAAATACTCTCTTGAGAGGCATCTTTGCCTCGATGGTGTGACTGGAAATCTGTTGAAGGGGCGCAGTGTCCTCTGGAAACACTTCCATGATCTGCTTAGCATATAGAACCTGGATGCAACGCAAATGAAGCAAAGTAACAAAGGCATACAAAGGCCAAAGAGCTATTGCACTAGGGCATTGTAGACGAATGTCAGACCCCTAATGAAACATTTTGCCTTTAAATTTGAACTGGACGTTTATGCGTTTCACATGTTTCGCACTTGGCGGAATTTTAGTGGCACAAATAGCTTGTGATAGTCCTCTTAGCCCCCACACGTATGCCGTGAGAGGTGGTAAACGTTTCGCTAAGTCGTTCATCCTCGGAGATGTAACGGGGTAAAGGTACCAAAGCAGAGAACCCTTGCAGCGAGACTAAAGCATTCGCATCCAAGAAAGTGGCGTGGACTCCGACTCCACATCGTACCCAACAAACTGAATGGGAAATGTGTTGTGACCAGTTCTTTTCAACCAGTATGCATCTTCAGAAGATTAGACGAGTGAGAACCAGTACACATGTGGAAAGGTGTGCAGCACAAACCAAAGAGTCCTGTATCATGAGGTCGAACGCTTTCGGCAGTCATCTTACACTGAAGCTCAACATGGTCCATACTGTCTCGTTGTCGGACGTCTGCTCAAAATGCGCATCAGTCCCCCGTGTGCGATTTCCGTTGTCTCAAAAGGCCCAGGGCACAAACATATCTAGTTGGCAATACAGCAACATACAGTAAGACCTACATAATTGGATTGGATGCGTCCCACAATTTCAGGCCCAATCACAGGGACGAGATTGGCTTGATATCTGCAGTCTTTACGCACCAAACCGTCCCGTCGGTGCCCACATGTTCCTGGAGATTTCACTGCACAAGATGGGCCATCTGTATAGCCTGGCCATGCGCAGCTTCAACATGCTTTTATTTTACAACGATTGTGCGACTCTTGAATCACGGGAACCCAGCTCAAGCTGCCTAATCACATTTCAAGCTCTAGTTTTTGACCAAATTCAAGTCGTGCTGTCATATGGGTGGACATGCTAAATATGCTGACCCCTTGCTGCTGCCTATCCAGGAGCCCATTCACAATGTGCAAACAAAAGTTCAGATGCTTCCACTCATTCGGATTCCTCGGGATGCCATAGCACTAGCATCGGAGTCTTTGGTTCTTTGTGTCTGAAGAGGAACGGGATACAACAGGGTATGACAAAGATGGACCCATATCATATCTGCATACTTGCAGGAAAGTCTGACTGTAGGGTACGAACTACGAACCTATGGAAGAAAAGCCCTGCCAGGCCAAGAATGTTACAGAAAACAAACAATATTCTGACAGACCAGCAGAATGTTTGCTAAAAGACTCAGAAAGCGGAGATGAGATATCTGAGGACTTCTGTACAAAGTCACTTCGGGCTGCGCTTTCGAATACTAAAACTTTCTGGTCACTAGTCTAGCATCTATTGCTGCAGCTTCTTGGATTGGTTCACAGCAGTAACAATGATAGACGCTGACTATCCCTCTCTTTGCCCTCTCTTTGAGCCCACAAAAACTCGTTCGACCAGCAATTGCGATATCCAAGACGCTTGAGGCCACTTGCAACAGTGTTCAACACCCCGTGCTCGTAGCTGCCCTGAGAGCATCAAACAGCCATCTTGGGATGATGCCACATGAAGCATAAGACTTTCCCTGCATCAATACATTTCCACCTTCGCAATATTTGTTGGCACATGGATCAAGATACTTCTACTGCTCACAGGAAATAATTCGAGTTCAATGGTCAGAAAAGCTTTTTCCACTCATCCCCATGGGAGCCCTGACCAGCAGCCCACTGTCAAGCAAACAGCTGATCATTTGAGTGGCCAGCAAGCAAACCTGCAACGGCATCCAAATCTACACTCGGTGGTGTTCATTTGTTGCAGACTGACCTACAAATCAAAGAAACTATAAAGAAGATTCCTAGCGCAGAATGAACAAGCATTATCTTTCAGCTGGATGCAGCATTGCAATCAGCAGGGCACCATGCAGCTGTATAAAGTGTAAGTCTCGATTTGCTAACATGCTGCCTTGTGCTGGCTTTTGTTGCTGCCTATCTCAGATGTCCACCAACTTTGGACTTGCATGCATTTGCGAATGAAAATCCGAAGCTGTCATTGCGCCACAAGGGCATGGTTCTACTGAAGGTCATGACCCCATACAGTATCCCAAACCATGGACCCACTCCTGTGGCGGTAGAGTATACCACAACCTGAGCCAATCAGCACTCAAAGAGTTCGTGGTCAACTCCAAAAATGTCTAACAAATCCTAGCACCCTATTAGCAAAAACATAAAAACATCCTCCCGACTGCTTTGCTATGCATTGTTTGCGATCATTAATTTTCATATATCATGATGTAGTATGGAAGACAAAACGTATGCTGAGTCAAATGATATACAGTAATTGATAAGAAAGTATGTCGTTGGTCAGGCAAGCTTCTCACCCGAGAATTGCTCGAGGCTTTGCTTGATTCTGTGCAGAGTCCCCTTTGTTCCAACAAACTCTTGCTGGCATGCTCTGGAAACACTTGTTTGGATCTTGTTGACACAAAATCTTGCCTGGGTGTCCATGAACTAGCGCACCCAGTACAAAGATATGCTTAGTGAGTGAGTGATAAAAAGAGCATTCGCTACAACAAAGACATGCACGAAATGCATCAACCCGGACAGATCACACGTCTTGAAATACACCTGTTTAAATGATTTAAATGATACAGCCGTGACTTAGCACACTTAGCACACGTACGTTTGGCCTGTGGACCTTTGGTCTTCCGGATGGCTCAGCTCCAGGCCCCATCTCTGACGCGATTTCTTGAATGGTCTTTTTGTAGAGCTGCGCACAATGGCCCATGTCAAAAAAACAATGAAAATGAAAGTCTAAAGACAATAAATAGTAAATAGTAAACAGTAAATATACATACATGTATTTAGGTTTACTGTAGATTTTGTTGCGCTCAAGACTCAAGATCTTCGAAAAGAATGCACAATCGGAACATGTACTTCGTGGCTCCAACTAATCTACATCCTCCCACCTGTTTGTAGTGATGCTTGTCGTCTTTAGCAGCATATTCTTGGAGCAACTCAGTCCAGGAGCCATTCGATGGTGAATGAAACATAGTGGAAAAATCAATGGAATTTAAGCAAAATTGGGGACGCTTTAGTTGTATACTCAAAGGCTAAAGATGTCACTCCAATTTCGACTATGCACTTCATTGCCAATCACGCTTCTTTTGAATTGGAATGACAAATTGCCCTTTTGGGTCTCTTTGCAGTTTGAAGCCATGTGTAGCGTTGGATCCCCTGAGGGCTAAACATTGACAAGTTCCTTCCTTGGTTCAGAAAGGCTCTGTGTGGATGTCAGCTTGAGGTGACATGTCTACTCTGCATGGTCCTGCTTGAAGGAGCATAGATTGGAGCCTTTTTGGAGTTCTCTAGCATAGCATGTGTTTCCTGCAGTTCCTTCATTTGCCTTGAACATACTGTATCTACAAATATCTACAGTACAGTCAGTAGAATGATAATGCATGAATCATATGGTCATATTAGTTTGATTTATAGCATGCAGTGTGCAGGGTCAGTGAGTAGCACACGTTTCTGTCTCCAGCTCTGGGGGTCCATACGGCGTTCGCACTTTATCGAAGCTGACACAGGACACAGAAGCATGCAGATGGTGAGAACAGTGGCATGGAATGTGCAGCACAGTAGCCAATCCATCCTGTACTAATTACTGTGTATGTAGTTGTGATTAGTTGTAAGCATTAGTGTAGGCACGCGTGCCTTGCTCACACTCAGTAAGTATGCCTGCACTGCATTGAAGGTTTCAAGCCTTGTTTCATGAAAGAACCAGGAATCTCCAACCCTTTCAACACTGTCAGAGCGGCCAGCTCTTGATGATTTCCACTGCTTCCCTTAGTTGCAAGAGTCAACTTAGCATGACTACGGATGCAATCAAAACAGAAAGACAAGTGGAGTGCAAGATGCTTCATCCGAACAGTTCCACTGCGTGTCGGTCTTAGCTCTGGTCTTCTCCAGTTTTGCCGTGTCGGTGGGGCGTGGGACTTCAGCTCTCACCTTTCCAGACCCCAAGTTGGGACACCCCTCGATGGATGAAATGATGATAGAATCGTCATGAATCTTTCATGATCTTGCATGATCCATCCAAGATTCGAAGAGTTTTGGCGGTTGCAGCGTTTTGAAAAACTCGGATTCCGAACATTTCGGTGGATTTCAAATGATTTCAATATCTTCATATATCTTTTACGTTTCAAATTGAGCTTCACAATGGTTCGAAGTGGCACCTCTGTCACTGGCACCTCTGCCACTGGCGCCGGAGCTGGTGGTGGCACCGGTTGGCTGGGTGGTGCTGAGCGTGCTGCCACAGGCGATGTCGGGGCGGGCGGCGGCGCTTGCCTCGGACATAAGATTAATCCAGGGAACAAACAGCAGCAAAAGTGATGACATAGTTTACATATGTTTACATCTTGTATGACCATGCCCCTGAAACACTGAAGATCTCTTCTCTGCAGTATTTGATGGTCAGGTCCAACAGGTGTTCAATGCAACTCAGCCTAAATCCCACCCTTTTTGTGCTCCGGGTCGTCACGGCCCGATCCAAGATCAGATTTCCTACCCGCAATGGATCTAGATGGCTTGCCTCAGGTCTCAAGCGGTCTCCTTTTTGACAAGGGGTTCCTTCTCAGGGTCTTTCTTCTGCGTCAAAGCTTCTTGAGCCTTTCCATAGCTCACTCCAGCAATGATGGTAATCACAGCTCCCACAATTTGTGCCATGGTGAGTTGCTTGTCCATGAAGACGGCTTCAATGCCAATGATGGCAAACTTATTCACGTTGATGAGGATCAAGAAACTGGTTGCACTAATGAGACTTTGTACCCAGATTCCCGTGTAGCTGATTCCCACACCAACAACGCAGCTGGCAGCGATCCAGAAGTAGCTTGCTGCTGTGAAGCTCTCAACTGGTGGAAGGGCCTTCCATTCCTGTGTCAGCAGAGCGCACAGCAATATTGGAGGGAGACCCAGGAGATTGTTCAGGACCGTCACAGCGGTTTTCGACATGTCTACTGGTCGTTGATCAGCAGACAACATCAAGCGTTGAAGCAGACGGTCACCCACAGCAAAGAAAGCATTGAGGAGAGCCCAGCCCGCTCCAACCAATTCTCCATGAGGCATTTGCCAAGCATACATTGCGCTGCCTCCGAGCATGAGAAAGATCGAGCCCCACATGCCTGCATTCACCCTGATGGGTTGTGGATAGAAGCTTTCAATGGCCAAGCCCACGATTGGAGAGCAACAACGGAGCACCACAACCAACGACATGGGTGCATTCTTCAAGGCCAGCACTGAGGTCAGCAGCATTCCGCAGAAAAACGGCGTCACCATGCACCAGCGGAGGACATCATAGCGAGATCCAATGTGAATGTACTTCCAGGCAAAAATGAGCAGTGTCACTGAACAAAAGGCCATCTGGAGTGCAACAAGGAGACAGGCTGCAGGGAATTGTTGCACTGCAACCTTGTTGAAGACCATCATGCCAATCGAGCAAACACACCAGCTGCTGATGCTTACGATGACTTCGGCAGAGGAATCCTTGTCAGCATTTGAACTTGAACCGAAGAGTGTGAACATGACTCAAGAGCAACCAGCTGAAGTTGGCAGCTGGTAGGACGTGGAGTATCAATAGTATCGGGATTAGGAGCGTGAGTTTTGAGCCAGAACTGCCACGAGTGCAGCTTTGAAGGAACAAGATAACAGTGGAAGCAACATTCTCCTGCGCGATGAAGCTTCAGCATGGATGTGTAAGACAAAGAGTCTCGAATGAAATTGATTGAAATCAGTACTAGGTCATAGAATGTCTAAGTATTGGCCACTTTGGAACACTCTGTGAATTGACACAACTGCTGGGAGGCAGAGCGGCGGCGGTGTGAGCACAGTGCTGGGCGCAGCTGGCCTCTGGTTGGATGGATGCCAACATTTTGGCGGTGTCAACCCCAATTTTTTTCTGGCATATCATCCAACATGAGCAGCGAGCTACCTACCTACTCTAAAGGGAGCTCAGGTGCCAGACCAGGTAATTGCCAGTTCCTAGAACCACCTGGGCACTCGCACACGGCCTCCTGTGGAGGAGGACGACTTGCCTGTGTCCAGGATTGGTACAGCTTGAGACTTTCAAATTATATTTGTTGCCCTTGCAAGACAGTAGCATTCAAAATCCATAACCAGAACCTGCATGATTATCATTTCTCTTTTCCAGAGTCACGGGGTATGTCATTGCCAGGGATGGCGGGGTCATTCAATACTTACCTGGTGTTAGTAGCAATATGTAATGGGCAAGCATAATACTACAAGTATATAAATATACGTACATGTATATCCTATGCATGTATGAATCTTAGGCTAAATGCAAGAATCATCTGTCTCTTTTGTGTATTGGCGTCAAGGCGGCCATGTGCATGTAAATTAAAGACCACGTCCAAAATATCAGCATGGTAAATACAACCTTCACCAGCATTTTGCCTCCCATTGGCCTGCAACACATCAAAGAGCTGTATTGCCCGATTGGAACCATGGTTTTTCTTCACAGAGTTGGCATACCAGTGGTCCGATTTGGAAGACCATTAAATACAGTAATATGTGATACACCCAACACTCGTCATACACTATATAATCATTCCATCATCAATTTCATTCCAAAAAAACACCTACCAGTATATAATAATTGATAATCCACATCTTCACGTTCCAGTCATCCAAGCCTTATGAATTTTTGAAGGGTTCGAAAAAAAAAACGACCGCAAACTTGGCTTCACCCATTGGACTCCGCACCGGTGGGGCACTTTGAGGCTGTGGTGCCAGCTGTGGATGCCGCTGCTGCACCAAGCTCTCCAGCTCACGCACCTGCCATTTTCGATGTCTCACATATCAATTCATATCAACATATCAAGATGACAATAGGTGATAAAACATTGACACATATCAAATGAAATATGTATATACAAATATAAAGTATACATACAGATATATACATATGATATATCATATTTCAATTTTGTTCATTCAAAGACATTCAACGCACCTGTCTTGCAGCTTCTGGGCTCAGGCCATCGAGCGCCTACCCACAACTGTTTTTCGAATTCTCAGGGTTGGATCTTAACGTGGCAGAACGCAACTAGCACATGTTGAAGAGCCACAAGCATGCTGGGCACAGCTTAGGTCCTTATCTAATTCATAAAGAAATGTTCGAATATATTTACAGATTACGCAGTATCTACAGTATACAGTATATAAATGTATATAATTGTATTTCTAAGAACTTGTTCAGTTTCTCAGAAGGTTTGACACGTCTCTTTGAGCCACTTGATGTCTTCGCTTAAACCTGCTTACGCTCGGCTCATACCTGCAACAACAATTTATGTCACCTTTAGTAACTTTGGTAGTATTGGCGTAGGGACTGACTGCCCACAAATGCAACCAAACCTGCCTGATTCAGCGCAGCCAGGAAAGTCCTGCAAATGTCAACCTGTCGTGGTTCTTGGCCGCTTGAAAATGACTGTACAGTGTACAGCTCAAGCTTCACCTTTGACACAAATTCATAACACCTTGGGACCTTCTGCTTATGTCGGGGCTCTGGTGTCCTTGTGCTCTTGTTGTTTGTTCTATGAGATCCATGCTTCTTCGACATACCAGCATGCTCTATTTTGACTTGCGCACGCCCGCGCAAACTTGGCATGCTGCGGGCGTCAAGGCAGCATGGACCTCAAAACGAAAGGATCTGTCGGATTCATTGCTCTGCTTGTGACAGCCTGTGGCTGGCTCATGCTCGTTGCAAGCTTTACGGGGCTACTTATCAGTGCGTAAATAACTTAAACTAGTTGCTGGGAAGCCACTCGTGCACAAAAACAGAGCATGTCCAAACCCTGTGACTCCTACGATCTTCCAGGCATTGTCTGAGAGATCAGGAGATGTCTTCTGCATGAGATTGGTGTGTCTCTCTCAAGGATTTCCTTGCTCGGCCGAGTGACATCCTAAAAGGATCAGGCTGGACGCCATGGTCCAGGCAAAGCTCTAAGACTCTAAGAGAACAAAATATGAGAGAAATCAGAAATCATCGAACTTCGAAATGAAGATCTCTGCTGACCAGAATTGTCACTGCGACGAAACAGCGAGAGCGCTTGGATTCTCCAGTTGCTCACGCAAGAATTGCGAGTTGCACTCCATCTGACAGCAGTTTCCAAAATGTTCCAATGATTGTCCATTCAATTTTCCACACAATCACAACCTACACAAGGCACATGTATCAATCACAACATCTTTGCTATTTGAATGAATCCGTGCCAACTAATACCGAACAAAGGAAGTGGAAGCGGCAGGTTCATTTTAGGATGCTGTCTGCAAGCTTCCAACATCATCAGGAAAGGAACTACTTGCCAACTGCCAAACTGCAGTCAGTATTGGATGGTGTCAATTTCAATGCCAAAATGCCCTGAAGAATCTAGGGTTAGCCGTAGCCAATCGGCTACCAAGGAGGTGCAAAATCTTTGGAAGCCTATCACAGGCTTGCTGTTACACTCAGCAGCTATAACAAAAAATATGAGTCACATATATGTCACATTATTCCCAGTCTCATTGTCCAATCCTCGATCGTTGAGCAGCGCGAGAGGGCATCAGCTTCAAGTGGAGGTTGGGGCCAGCCGCATTGGTGGCATGGTGGGGGTATTTTCACAAAATTGAAGAAGTCCAGAAGTAAATTACCAGAATAGACCAGAATGGATAGAATCTCAGGAATATAGAATACTTGCAATTCAGTACCAGTGGTGAGCCCCGCCAATGGCAATCACATCAATGATCACCTTGTGGGTACACAACAATAGTCTGCAAAAGGTGTGCCAAAACCAGTAAGCGGTGTGCATAATTGGAATCGTTGCTGGAGCACGATGTTCAAATGGCATATCGGTTTCGGTCAGTCAGTACCATCCTATGGCCTCCAGTATTATAGCAAGGGTCTGCCACAATAACCATAGTTGATGCAGGCTTTCTTTTGAGTCTCCATGTCATTGTTTACCTTCTTGTATTTGACCCGTTGTTTTAATCCCGGGCACTGCGTTGCAGTCAGTTGCACAGGTCTTGACACGTTCTGCTATTTTCTGATTACGAATCATAGTTTGATGTGTTTTTGCCATTCAAGCTGCCAAAGAAATCTCTGGATGCAAACTTACAGATCAGAATGTATACTCCTAAGAACTTCCAACCACCATCTCCACTATGGATGCTGAAGCTGAAACATTCTTATCGCTAGCATTTTGTTCTACCACTGACGCCAATAAAATATGCTGCTTCCAAGCGGAATCCTTGCCAAGTAGCTAAAAACTCCTCGAAGTTGATACCCTGACCTTCAAGCCGCATGCTACAGGAGTCCAACAACGTGAGATTCTTGTTATCCAATCTTATCTCATGTTATCACGATCTGTTCTAAAGTCTACAAATTACCGAAGCTACTTGTTGCTTCGTCCCCCCAAGGTTCTCACCATCTGTCCAAGTGAAAACAGGAGAGAAGAGCTTAATCCTCTGAAACACGCTTGGTGCCCAGGCTTTCATTCTTCTTTCGTGAAGCTTCAATCCAGTAACGATCCAGTTGCTGCTGTGAAATGTCCTCCTTAGTGGCAGAAACGAGAAACTGAGATGAGGAAAGCTCCGTCAATATCACTTAAACAGAAAAGCTTCTCTGGACAGGTTGTATATGGCGTTAGTGGAAATTCTGCAATTCACATCATTCAACCCTTTCTAATCACAAGAAATCCACATCTACAGCAAGGGAAACCTTGGGAAAGATTTCAATGATCATGGACCGCAAGGTAAGGGGGAAGCATCACAGCTGAGACACGGTTTTTACCTTCATGAGATTGCAAACGACATCACGAAACCTCGGCGAGCGGTTGGGTGGCTTGGTTTTCAGTGAACGACCACGGAGCACTATGGAGCATAGAGCACGATGGAGCACCATGACGCACTTGGTTACCGAGAATCCAAAAAAAAATGTGTTGGTTCGTATATTGCAGGAATTTGCAGGAATCTGATGCTGGGCCTATGACAGGCGTTTTCTGAGCTTCCCAACTCGTTGCGATCGATTTGCCCGCTACCATCCAGGTCGAACTTGTCGAAACTTCGCTTGATGGAATCTATCTGCGTAAACGGTGCCAGAATACGCCACTGTTTCACTATCAGTAGATAGTTTGGTAGTTTTATGTAAGCTTTACATGGTCGCAGGGTAGTTCTGTCACCAAAACTCCTACGGCATTGTAAACTGCAAACCAAACGCTAGTAATGATAAGAAATCATATGTGGTCTATGTAATTCATAGTATATAATTCACAAGTGTTCACAATGTTTTTCTCCAAAAGGCTCTGCCACGGGCCTCGGTCAAGTTCAAACCATATTTTCCTTAGATCACTTTGCGACTGGTGGATACAAGTCACTGGGCATCCTGTGTTTTGATTTGGGCTTCTGTTGTGGTCACATCATGTCATTATATATTTGCATTGTTTTGCTATCATTTAGGCACCGGTCCACAGTCCCAACATCAGAATTTCAAGAGATTGAGATACTACTTTAGTATTGTATCGTCTATTATCGTCTGCTTTACATGACAGGAGTTGTCCAAACAGTGAAGCCAAGCAACGTGCAATTTTTCTCAGCCTCAATTCAAACCAATTGTCTCTGTATCCCTCTCGCGAACGGGGTTTCAGGTTCAAGTTTCAATAGTCACAACTTGTTTTCCTTTTAGTAGCTTCTCTGCCCTGTCACAATGGAGTTTGTGCAACGGCCGTGCAGGTTCAGCTCCGAAAACCATGAAATTTTGTTCTGCACATTTTGGGCCTATCAAACGTGTTTCCTCACAGTCTATTGATTTGGTGATGATATGTGATGGGTCCTTGCTGTTGTTGTTGCTCTTCCTCTTCTTCCCTTTCTTCTGCTTCCATTCTTCTTCTTCTTCTTCTTCTTCTTCTTCTTCTTCTTCTTCTTCTTCTTCTTCTTCTTCTTCTTCTTCTGTCTTTTCTTCTTCTTCTGTCTTCTTCTGCTTCTTCTGTCTTGCTCTTCTTGTCTGCTTGCTCTTCTTGCTC
>DF245061.1:0-20980 GCA_000507305.1 Breviolum minutum Mf 1.05b.01 | reverse complement strand
TCTGTTGCTGTTGCTGTTGTTGTTTTTGCTGTTGTTGTTGTTGTTGTTGTTCTTCTTCTTCTTCTTCTTGTTGTTGTTGTTGTCGTTGTTGCTGTTGATGTTACTGTTGTTTCAGCAGTACATGTAGTTGTTGTTGGCCCCATCAATGTAGGCTCCATGCCTTTGCCTTGCGGAAAATGGGGGCGATATACAAAGTGTTTTAATTCACGTTCGTACATGACATGTGGTTTCATTTCAATGCTCTTCCTACAACTCATACGATGGAACCCACATAGCTGCAGAATCATCAAAATTCCCTTTGTTCGTTCGACGGTGCTTGATATGGGAGAAGAATCACGGTCACATGTGTTGGAACCCACCACACTTTCCGGTGCCTCCCAAAGCACAGCGACCTACCTGAGCAGACTTTGTGGTAGAACAAAATGCTGAAACCAGAGTTGGGACGAGTCATGTGGTCTGGTACTAATACAATCTCACATAGTACCACCTTTGAAACTCATACCCCATGTATATATACATGTGAGGCTTTGACCTATTGCATTCAGATCAACATCCAAATTTTACAGGAAGTGAATCCTAATCCCTTCTTCGGTGTAACTCGAAGTGCGGTTGGAGCGTTGTTTTCGGTTGTGCTGGAGCACTAGAGTTGCTCGGGTATATGTAAGCATGGTGTGGACATGTTGATGGTAAGTAATCCTTCATTTCCCGTCCCAAACAGCCAGAATTCAGTACGATATTTGGTGCAAGCAATCGTGAAAAGATTATAGAGCATTTGCCTTTTGAAGAGATTTCGAGTTTGCTGCTGTTGCCTTTTGGTGGAACTTTGTGAAGCTCCACCACGGCTTGTTTGCTTCTTCAGGCCGCAGGTGCGAAAAGGCCTATTCGATTTGGATTACTTTCCAGTGCTGGTTGTGTGAGCCATTTGGTCAGAGCGACACTCAAATGTCTTCAATTGCTGCTGTACATGCAACAAACATGTAATACCGGATAATTTTTTTTTTGGCAATTTTCTCATCACAAAGCCATGTCTGGTGCTACGACTGAGCGTGGCACATCACGACCGCGGCGATTGCCAAATTTGTTTTTGCCTTATTTCTTGGTAGCAGAGCTTGTTGGAGAAACTTGTTTGCATTTTTTGTCCGAAATTGAGGCCTGCATCCGGACCTCTGTCAGCTCGTTCAGCTCGTCCAGCTCGATCAGCGTTTGCCAAGGTTGAACATGGACGTTGTGCCATGCTGTACCCTTCAGAATCATGCTCCATCATTGACATGAAACAAGGTTGAAATATGTTGAAATTAGTATATGTTGACACAGTTTCTCAGCAATCTGGCTTTTCTCCTTTGTTTTTTTGTGTATATTTATTCCTGCCCCCCTGCAGCGCACAGCGGAAGAAGCTGGTGTCAACTATTTGAATGGCGCAAAGGCTCGCATCCTTGCATGACTCTGAAAGCTTTTGGTTTCAGGAGAAGTTGCCATCCTTCAATAACGTGTTATGAGTTACGGCCAACAAATTATACTTGAATGCGCTAAAGGTCGGGTCTGTCACTGGCTACATCATGGTCTCAGGGACCATTGTCGGACTGCCGCATGTATGTGGGTCGGTGGCTAAGGAGTTGAGCAACCGTTGGTGTTCGAATGCTAAATTCCAAAACAATGGTCATCAACACAGCACGGATTTTTGCCCTTCTGCAAAAGATGATGGAAGTCCGTCGGCTCAGGCAACGAGGATCAAACACCCCAAGGAAGTCTCTCAGTCCTTGCGTAGACAGATCAACAGAACAGTGAACAGACTCAGGGAACTTTCTGTACCTTTTCTTTTTGGTTCGTTGAATCAAACTCCATAGACGTTGTTGCCGTTTTTTTGCGACCCAAATATGAATACAATCCCTTATACTATGTATAAGTGTGTGTATTGTATTAATATGTATACACACACGTGACACACATGCACACATCATATACATACACATCGCAACGCATTTTTTAATGCTGAGAATGATGGCTGGTCCAAGTTTGTTATTTGTACATAAATCTACCACGAGTATCAACCGCATTGACGCTTGCCAGGACTCGATTTGATGCTGTTTCGGAGATGGTGAGCCACCTCCCAGAAAGTTGCATTGGAATGCATTCACGATTTGTGATTGATAAGATGCCGTTTGAAGGAAATATTCACTCACTCAGAAAGCCCGGCTCCGTTTGCTCAAACTGACCAGATGGACAGCTTGCCTGGTGATGGGTTGTGCTAACCTGCCAATCAATTTTTTCGTCTCAATACCAGACTGACCATGAGGTTCTGAATCCCTTCTTGATGGGAGACTGACCATGAGGTTTTGAAACAAATTTTGCAAGCGATGGGTTTGTATCAAAGATGCGATGCTACTTTGTAGTTGTCCAGCAACTTGCATTGCCGATGGGCTGAAGGCAGGGGTCGTTGTTTCGCAAGAAGAGCTTTGCACCGTTCTTTGTTCTGTATACTGAGTAGGTTGAAGAAGCACGCTTCTTTATGATTGCCCGTGACTGTTCTGATTGTCTTTCCATGCTTGGTTTATACGCTGATATTTGGCTCAAAGGGTAGGGAGGGCGCTGGGAAAGCTATATTACCAGGTGGGGCTGGAGCAGGCTTTGCTTTTTGCTCTCAGAGTTCGCGGGCTTGACCTTTGTCAGGCATTCATTTGGCCTTCCTGCACTACCTTACAAGGCTCCGCTTAATGCTGCAGGCGTGTTAAGGCCTGGACAAACGAAGTTTTGATTCTTGTTTCTTCATACCTCTTGTCAAGTCCAAAGTGCACACCCTAAAACAGATAAACCAGTCTTATTTGCCCCTCAGGCGGCTCAGGTTAGCTGCAAACCTTATACGCCTTTGAGTGCTTCTCGTACGAGGTATTGTCGTGGTGCGTGTGACGCCTGTTTTTTGGTGTAATTTGCGTGGTGATTTGTCGGAGTTTCTTCCTTTCTTTGTCATTTTGAGTTTCCTGCACTTCTATTAGACAGGTAACCTTGTGCAGCTCCTTAGCCAAATTTCTGTCCAAGTGCCGAAGGTTTCCAACCATGGACGATAGAAAACGCATAATGCCGCGCACTCAGCATGACAAGGTCCAAGAGAGTGCTACTTGTGAGTGTGTGATCTGGACGGTTTGTCACTTCGTACTTTTGGGTTGGACCATCACCTCAGAATGTTCTAGAAACGCAGTTCCCAACACAACCAATTGATCTGTTTGTGGCAGAGGTTCTGCTACCTGCTGGCATTGCTTGGTCTCATCATTCTGCCGATCTGGCAACTTGAAAAAATCCAACTGTGTCTGTAGAGCTGCCATTTTGTAGTATAGAGTATCTAGTTTGGACCAGTATGGACGCTTAGTTTCCCCCACTTGTTTGGCTTTGGCCAGCACTGGTCAAGGAAACTCAGGAACATCGCTTCTGCTGCTTGAGACATCAGATTTACAGGTTTTGACTGCATTTACACTCTCGGCCAGGACTATCGTCCGTTTCAAGATGTTCGAGGAGCAATTGCAGTCAAACAGTTAAAGCTGCCCATCCGTTCATTGTTCAGTGTCGAGATCGCTGCAAAGCCGGAAGTCAACAACTGGCTGTAGCAAATCATAGCAGAAAGAATCACATTGCGTACATGAGGCCATTTTTCATCGGTATAATCTCCGTACAGGACTTGCTAAATCTGTAGCAAAGGCGCCAGAAAACTGGCTCATTGTTGCATTGCTATGTACGCACTGCCACCTGCTTTTCTTTTGACAATTACAGCTTTAGTGTGCTCTTCAAGGTTGCCGGTTGCGTCCTTGCAAAGATAGCAAAACGATGCATTGTACATGTATTTACTCCGGAGAGTTCAAGGAATGCACCTTGTAGCCTTTGCTTCGCCTCAGTCCAAACTTTGTATGCTTGGGCGAGTGAGATACTTCTATAACTTAACTGGTAAGGCTTGTTGCTACATATTGGGTTGGTGCCGCTGCCACATCAAGTAAATGTCGGGGACAACAATTTGGATTTGATTGTTTTTTTTTTTTTTTTTTCGAAAGGTTTACTCGTTGACAAATGCAGGATCCTCATGGTGTCCAGTCCTCAGGCTCCGTGTGCCCTCGCTGTGCATGACATACATGTTCGGCCGAGTCTCGCCCCATAATATTTTGTGATTTTTAGCAGAGAAAACCCAAGCCTTGGAATTGCTAAGGCAATGTTGTTGATGCTGGTTGACATTCTGGCTGTTTTGGGCATTTTCCTCGACACGGACTATGACATGTAGTGACCCAAGCAAGTGTGTACGGGTATGTGGTAACCATGCACGGATGACGTTACAGCAATTTTCAGTGTTCGATGTCAATGTCACGTTGGGTGGTGAGGCAATGCTGCAAGAATTGTGGTAAAGTTCTCAGATTGGATTTCATGTAGGTTTCCGTACAAATTCACGGTATTTTCTGCTTTGCCAAAGCTTGCTGCGGGAAACGTAAGGCATCATGGCATTTATCGGTGGCGTATTGGACCGATTTGCCTTCTGAATTGTTGTTTGGCCCTGCAATTGTCTGCAAGTTCATAGTTCTTTCTCGTTCTTTTGTTTTTCGATCGTGGTTTGATGGTTTAAAGGACCTCTCCATTGCGGTTGAGACCTTTGGAAAAGCAAGACATGTCGACGCCGGGAACCCGACAAGTGGCCATGGGATACAATACAGCCTCAATTTTTTGCTGGACAAACGGCAGCGGAGACTTGCTGTAATCCACTACCTATGATGCTGGACTTCCGCTCCAGCTTCTGCTTTTATGAATCACAATCCTGTCCTAAGACCCAAGATGTCTATAATGGTAGTAGTGAGTAGCTAGGAATCATCCATGCTCTTCACAATGTTCAATTCGCTCTGAACACATCCTCGGTTTCCAAAGATTTGGAGTGTTGCCTTGCTCGATGCAAGACTTGTTTGCCAAACGCTTGATGAATGGCCAAGTTCTCTTGGACGCAAACGCCATCCATTTGGATTTTCTTCCTTGCTCACCTAGCTGTGGCCTTGGTGAACCGATGCAGAAGTCGTTTGTACCTTGAGATGTTTGAAGCCTGAGTCATACGTTTAATGCGTTCATGCCTTTTTCAACATGCCTCCTGGACTCCAGCTTCAGGTCTACGCCATGGCAGAGATAGAGCAGTGCTTAGCACAATTTGCTTAGCAAAACGTGCTTCGAAAATCTAGCCGCAAACAAATCACTTTCAAGGTGACTGGATTTTTTGTAGATTTTTTTCACATTTTGTTTGGAAAGTGTCGATTTAAACTGCGTTTGTCTGTGTGCGCCTCAAAGCCTCGAGGCTTGGTCACTACTTTGCTATTTTGTCGCTGCCCCAGTTTTCATCGAAGGGTAGACCGTGGGTGGATATATGAGCTAGGACTTTTTTGTTCCAGTCTGACATTGCAGCCGGTCTTGTGCTGTCAACTTGTTTTGGGACGTGTTCTTTGCAGTTTGAAACGTGGAGCCAAGGTCTGTCAGCGGTTTGAAGAGACTTGGGAGACTACGGATGAGGTATACGTGGCTACGCAGGAAGATGTCTTTGTCAGAAATTCTTGCACAGTACGGCAGACGCAGAGGGGAGATGTTCTCATCCGAAGCCAAAGAGAGGAGCAGGCGCAAGTCTATGGTGCTGTCCTGCACTGGACCGAGCGACGATTGCTTTAGACTTAGATCTTGAGGTGATGAGTTGACTGCAATGTGCTCGCAATGACCAAGTTTGGCAAGCTTTTTGGGGCTGCATGTCTATCCATTTAAAGGAAAGATTAGAAAAGGTACGTGCACTGGTGCAGTCTTTTTAATGCAGGAGGACTGTCTTTGATCTCTATGATTTGCATTTATGAAAGCCCAGAAAAGCTTAGAAAACTGGTCGTACCTAAAGTTGGAACAAATTGCCTGCAGCACAGACTGAGCTTCCACTGCAAATAGTGCTGTTCTAATCTCAAACAAACAAAAACACACAAGACAAAAAACTATAGGTCTGCTTAGCATGATCCCTCTCTCCCTCTCTCTCTCTATCTGTTTGCTTGATTGCTAGATGGCCGACATTCAATTGAAGTGAGACGTTGCCCATATTCCTCAGGTAACCTCCATTGAATAAATTAGTTGACTTTCCTTGGATCAAAGCAAGATATGTTCGTCCTATGGTTCATTGGACCCGTTTGTGCTTGGTAGGATGATTTGTTCAGCTCCTTAGTTTGGGGACTCGTTGGAAGCAATGCTGACCCCGAAGCACTGATGAGGCACAGCAGTCCTACATCTGGTGTCAAGGAGGCTCCTAATTCTGTCAGCTTCCCAACGTTTCCTCGTTCCTTCCTCTGAAAGTTCTCTTCATGAGAACATTGGTTTATCAGGATTATTTTTAGAAAAATAAGCTTAGTGGCTTCGTGTAGTTGTTTGAGCAACAACCTTGTCAAAGACACCTCTATTCAACATGTTACAATGTTGCTTGTGCGCTAGCTTGTTTGGCTTTGAAGTCGGAGGCTGTGGAGACGTATTCTGGAAGCCCTCACAAGTTGCCGTAACTCACACGGTGCTTTCACAGCTTAGTGCCCTGAAGGGGCAGCTCAAAAAAGGTGTGATGGCAGATGTAGGAACGCCATGTCCGATTTTTTTCAGTGAAGTTAACAGTCATGGAACAGGATCCTTTCACAGGTTATGCCTTTTGAGGGTTCGCAAGTATCGCAGTTTGCGAATAGGCTTTGGGTGGAAGCAGTTGCATCAGTGCTACAACTACTTCGCATGATAAATTGATGTCGTGCTAGTCTCCTCCATCAACCCTTCACGATGATCCTAGCAATCTGCAGCCAAGGGAATCTTCTCATGAGAGTCTTTTGTTACATTCCGCAGTTTTTCTGCAAGCTGCAAGCCTTTGCTTTTCTTGAGATCCTGCTCTGTCCTTGCACAAGGCGGAAAGGGCGCAAAGGGCGCAAAGGGCCCAAAGCGAAAGTCTATTCACTGCAGCATAGTGCAGCATTGTTTTACTTTAATATTGAGGTTTATCAAGGTTCACCCAGCCTTGAAGTAAAATCGAAGTGCGCAGCTATGTTTCTGGTTGCAATGGAAAACTGCCAAATGTTTTTTGACTCTGGGACTGCGAACACGTGGGAAACTTTGCTGCAGGACTACTTCTGGAGTGCCATGACTCGTCCCAGGTCTGCACCTGCCTAAGCTATATCGAGATGATTGATTGACTGTGCATGAATCGCCTTGGAGTTTGAGTTTTCCAAGGTGCTGCCAGCTCTCCTTGCTCTTGGCGTCCTGGCCATGTCTGCAGTAAAGACCTCAGAAGGGGGAGGTAGAAAAGCATTTGGAATCGTGAAACTGGAGCAAGAGTGACAGCTCTGGCGGTGCAAGGGTTGTCGAGTAGTGCTCAAATGGGACATGAAGCAGAAAGGGTCCGCTTCAATCTAAATTGCCCTCTTGTCGTATAGGGGCTTCTTCAGACGGAAACCGAAGTCTATCTTAGATAGAAGCTGCGGACCTCTGTTCTGCCTGGCAGATTCAGCTGTTTTCTTCCAGCTGCTTTGTGGCCCCGCCTGCGAATCAGGCAGGCTTTTCACAAAAAGCACATGTAGTCGAGGAATGCAATGCGAAGAGTTCTTGTTTGAACAAGAGGCTTTGTACAGTGGATATGAGATTTCTGCTAGTGTGGGTGATCTGACGCTTCTTTCTTTACATTGCCGCCACTGCTGCTGCTGCTGCTGCTGCTGCTGCTGCTGTTGTCGTTGTCGTTGTTGTCGTTGTCGTTGTCGTTGTTGTGGTTGTGGTCGCGGTGGTGGTTTTGGTGGTGGGTGTGGGTGTGGGTGTGGTTGGGGTGGTCGTCATCGTGGTGGAGATGGTGGTGGTGGTCGCTGTCCTCGTGGTTGTCGTCGTCGACGTCGTGGTCATGGTCGTGGCGGTGGTTGTTGTTTGCTGCTTCACCTGGAGACTCGAGACATGCAATTTTTGCCATGCCAGAAGCAAAATCACGCTGGAGTTGCTGGTGTGGCGGCACCAAGCTTAGCAGAGCAAGCCAGGGTTTCAACTCTTTGGAAGGCAACCAAGATCGTTCAAGCATGTTACCTGCATACATGCGTCAAAGGACCAAAGGGCATCCTACCGCAACGATCCAGAAATAAAACATGTGTAGTATACAGTATATAGGTTGGCTAAATACAGCTAAAGCACCTCAATCTTTGGCGATCTTGTGCAAGGAGGACTACATATGACTGCACACTATATACTGTACATTCTACCACGGCAATTTTGAGTTGCTAATCAATTGACCAAGAAGCTAAGCCTCTCTTGACAGTCTTGACTTTTCAAAAGACTTTCATTTTTCAAGGCTTGTACGCTTGATTGAATCAAGGCCGGCTTTTTGGTGTCGCAACCTGCCCATGCTGGTGGTATCTTTTGGGATGTTACCCAGCCATGTTTACTCGCGATCCAGGGGGTGGGTTGATCCAGATTGTGGATTGGTCAAGATCAAAAGGCCGCGTGTGTTGGAAAGGACACGAACATTGGCCTGACGATTTGCATCATTGATATTCCATTGACACAAAGCCACAAAGCATGTTCATCAGTTTCATGAGAGTTTTCCCCCAAAGCATAGTGCCACAGCTGCCCCAAAAAGATATTGGCACTCCATGCCACAGCTTTTGCCAAAACAAAACTTCTGTGAGATCCTGCTCTTCATACCTGTTTGAATGGTTTTGAATGTTCTCCAACGAATTCCAAATACATGTTCAAGCATACCTCCTTTTGCAATACCTATGACCTATGCCCAATGGTTTTGCCACAAAGACGAAAGCAGGCAAACATTCTTCCGATCTATTGACTATTTTTCTCCTGAAGCTTTGATAGCTGTTTGCAAGCGCTAGAGAAGCTTCTTGTAGCCAGGAGATTTTCCCATATTCTGTCAGCATCTCCTTCGCAATCATTTGGGGTCCTGGGCTTAGAAAGCAATCCATCGATGAAATCAAGCAAATCCAGCCCTGGTTCTTGAAATATTGGATTTGCAGGTTGGGGGTCGGGAATGTCACTGCACACAGGCATCATCTTGGGATTCGTACTGCTTCGTCTTCAGGAGGCTGCGGCGAACATTTTCCATCTAAGTATTTAGCCTATGCTCACGTGTTCCAGGCATCTAAGAGAAACCTTTTGGAGACCAGCATATTCAGAAGGGCAGGATGCCTGAAAGCATAACGTGTGAATGCCAGGCATTTCCAGAATGAGCAGGTGAGGATGCTCAATTCCTTCGATAGCTCTGCAGAAGGTCCTTTATGAGACCTTCGTCTATGACTTAGAGTCTTGCTGAATCAGTTGTTGTCACAACAAGGTCCTCTCTCGATTCTATCTCGTTTTCTGGTGAGAATACTTTCTGCTTATATTGCAATTGCAGGTGCACTGTTATCTAGTCAACATATTTTTGCATTCTCACACAGATCAAGGCCAACCAAGCACGAGCAGATTTCATCAAGATGTGCGAGCAGCCAGAAAGAAAAGGGAGCTGCAGCAATAATTTGCACCGCTGTTAGGACTGTCAGAGTACAGACAATCAGACTTGAGACAGTGTCGAGGGAGTGGAATGAAGGCCTTCTTTTTCACTGCAGAATTATCGGAGATGAACAGATATGCCGCATATGCCGCATATGCCTACCGTTTGGAGCTTGCCTTGGAGGCTTATGTTGGACTGCGCCTAGAGTCCATGCCTCAGTGGTTGGTTTTCTATCAAGTCCGGAGAGGACCCAAAGTGTACCTTATCTCCAAATCTACAGGGTATTTTCAATGGCAATGAGCTTTGTTTGAACACTTGGTTCCCAGTTTGTTTGAGTGTTGAGTGTCCTGCTTTTTCGCCTGATTTGCAGTGGCTCAAGTTGGAGGTTCTGTGAACACATCAAAATCGCGAAGCGAGACCTACCGGGTCCTACTCCAGTCCCACTTTCTGTCACAGTTTCAGTTTGTTTCTCTGTGTGTGTGTGTGTGCGCACAATGTTCTGATTTGATGCAGGTTGTACAATTGTTCTGCGCGGTACATGGTCTTTGGCACTGCCTATGAAAAGCATTCGAAAACCGTACAGTAAATAGCTTTGTTTGTTATTCAAAGCAGCCCCATGGGCAACGGCAAGAACAGCCAGATGTGGTTGCAATGGCGGACCTTTTGTCTCTTGGCTGATCTTAAGTAGATGGCTATCAAAATCAAAAAGTAGTGGATATACGATGTACATTTTTTGATTTCTCCGTCATAACTCCCGATGAACTACCTGGAACTTGCGGGTGGAACAAAGATTTCGGAATTGGATTGAAGCATATGTGCAGTCTCATCACGTGTTTTTACCAACCTGCCACCGCCTTTTCAGAGTGTCAAGTCTCGAGACAAGCTATTCTTTGAAGCGAAGGGCCATGGCTGAATCCCAGCACAACTTACAACAGGGCTTCTTACAACAGGGCTTCATGCCGCTTCATACCCGACATTGCTTGACCGATATCTAATCAGAGACTCCCTGAAGCCAGGCTCCTTTTCCAAGCCTGACTTTTCTTCTCTCTGGAGATCAATTTGTGTGATAGTTGCTTTCCGGAATGGTATGGAAGTCTTCCAGAAAAGACTTCTTTGAAGCTTTAAAGATCTTTGGAAACCTCAACGTTCTACGCGATTTTTCTCAGTCAGAGTTCGGTCCTGAGGCATCGAGAAGCTGCATCCGCGGACTTGCTGCATGAGGAGACAGTTTAAGACTTAAGATATTTTCGTAGTAGTTGGTTGCTCTCTTTCCCAAAGTTACTACATGTGGCTGCGGCAACATTCTTCAGTTGTTGCAACATTTGGTGTATTGTGTTCCCGCGCACTTTACTGCGAGCAATTGCTCTACTTGCAGATATACACAATATTATAGATTGATAGCTTCAATTTCTTTGCAATGCAAGTGAGATCAGGCATCAGCTGACTGCAGTGACTCCTTTTTGATCTTTTACAGTTTGAAAAACTCCTATCTTGAAGTCTTTTGCCACCAATTTGTCTGACTGCTACTGGCTAGAATTTGGTTTAGATTCCATCCTTTCGAAACTTGAACCACTTGCAATTGCTTCATGAACGCAACAAGAACATGTTATGTATTTCAGCCGGTTCAACCTTTCCTTTTTCTGATTCATGTGAGGACACCGGATCCTTTGCACCCCAGCCACCCAGGTCACCCAGTTCAGATCTGTCTCCACATTGCTCCACACAAAAATGGGAAAACCGGCTTTCCCTTCTGCTTTTTTACATTTGGAGGTCGCCAAAGGCAACTCAGAGAGCTGAAGCCAAGGCTCTTCGTCGCACGAAAAAAATTCAATGCGAGTATCGCACATATGTTTCTTGCGTCAACATTAAACATAGAATTCATTATATCGTTACTTGTGGTCAGCATTCTCTGGTCACCCCCACTTCCAAATATTCAATACTCTCGACCCCCACTGTGGTGGCGTGGGTGTTAGTAGAGTATCATGATGTATTACAGAATGATAGTCAGTAGTATTACTAGTAGTTTCCGCTGTATGACCAACCTGTGACGGCAAACAGAAAAGTTGCGGGGAACAGTAACGCTTGAATAACTAACCAGATTTAAAGATATAACAGTGATAGTACCATAGTGCATGAGAACGTGCTTGAGAGCACTCAGATCCAAGCTTCTGATAGGTCAAAGAGGGTGGAAACGCACTACGAAGTGTGATGGCATGGATGTCAGTTGCAGACTTGGGTCAGGAGCGTGCTACCAGTGCTGCAGAAAACATTGTCCTCCAGCTTCCTTTTGTAAGTTGAGAGCTGCAACACCAACACTGCAGGATGGCGATGACAGAGACAGTCGGGAAGGCTGGTCGCACTCGCTGTAGTCATATTACAGCATCCGAGTAAACTGGTTTTGAAACATGCCAGCTATTTTGCTTTCAACTGAGATGATATATCCTGAAGTTCAATAGACCATTCTACACTGAGGAAATGCAGAAGCGATACCTTCTTTGCCCACAAGGGAGCGCAAAAGCCTTACATTGACTCTCAGCCGTCTCCGTCTCTCCCAACCATCGGAGTTACATCTGTGACCAAGGAAAAAATAGCAGCTATTGCAACTTTGAAGCTAGTGAAGAGGCTTGTGCAGTTGCCACTTATTGATGCCAGCATGTCCATGGTCCTTGAGTCCTTGGGTTGGTTTTCCTTCTCCTCTCCCTATGCAAGATGCTGTAAGATTCTGTACATTCTGATTTTCCACTTTGTACTTTGCTCTGTTTTATTTGTGTCTCTCAGGCTGTGGACCCTGATGAGGAGTGGAACCAACGTGTTCGAGGGACAGGGGCAGCTGGTCGACTGGTGTCTGACTCGGTTGGAATGTGTCTTTGTTCACGGCTACTTCACCACTGTTGACAAGACTATGAAGGAGGGCAGAACCTACTTACACCCAGGCTGCCAGAGGGCAGTAATGTCACTCTGCTCACTGATCCAGGTTGCATACGAAAGTGGTGACCGACCACAAGATGATTTTCATCTCAGAGGATTGGGGCGTCAGTATAGATTTGAAGCAAAGCAATGATGGCATTTTCCTTCCAGGAGAAAGAGAGTTTCATAAGTTAGATATGATTTGATAGATTGAATGGATTGATTGCGCTGGGGACTTTTTGTAGAAGACCTGAGCATAGATCAGAGATTTTGGCCCCAATGGCCTTCTTGCACTTGCCCCGCTCTGCCAGCAGAATGTAATTCACCAGACAAAGAAGGGGACTTGCACATAGAAACATCATGGAACATAGTTTATGAATTATGCATGGTAAATAGTACACATGTTCATTACAGCAAGAACTCGGTTACGAAGTTGTGACAGGATTCCCGGATTTCGCAATTTCACCCAACTTTGGCCCTGTGCGAGGTGGTGCTGGCAAGCGCCTGGTCGTTAGCTTCGTTCGCAGGAGCAGCAGAGCTGAGCAGGCCGATGTACGACACAGCGGGGGCAGCACACTGGGCAGGTAAGGCACGAATGAGGCATGTCCATTTTTTTTGCATTACCGTAAGACTTTAAGAGGCAGAGTGAATTGGAAAAGATGACTTCTTTTTGACCACTGCAACACTCACGGAGGCTTGCATGCATGTAAATGCCAAGTGCTACTCACAACCTTTTTGTCAAGTACCACGCCGCATTTTGCCACAGACAGTGCCTACTTAGCTTTCAGGCTGGAGTGAAGACAGGTGACACATTGGTTTCCATCAACGGTAGAAAGGCCGATCTTTGCTTGGGATGCACATGGTCTTGCCTACATAGTCACAGAAGCTTGGGGATGGAAGCGCTCTTGACGCATTGCCGCTGCAAATTTCACTTCGCCATCATACCATGGAACGAGCTTCAGGACTTCGTAGCACTTCGAGCAGAAGAGGTACTTAGAAGGAGTCTTGGGATTTGTTCAGAACTGAATTAGACACAGCATGACATAGATGGATATTGATGTAGCTTCCACCATATCCACGCTCTGTATCAGGAGTTTGCCTTGGATTTACAAGACATAGCATTAATCAATCGGCCGGTTTTCCTACAATTTCAAAGTACATTTCCTACGTGACGTTCACGTCACAATCTTGCAATCCTCTGTCGCCAACAAGGATCTGTGGACCAGTCACTCTGGTCTTTCTGGGTTTCATTGGCAAGTGGCATGCAGAGCTCAGGCTCAGCAATCAGGAGCCCGATGTATCATGAAGAAAGGAAGTTTCTGTAGAGTTTATTGCAAGTACATAAAATATAGATGTATGACGTTGCAGTTTGACAGTTGCTTTCTTTTGCCACTGGACATTCTTCTGTGTTCGACCGGTTTGTCTGCCAGCCGTCCTGCATGCGCCACGGTGTTTAGAGGTTCAATGTGCTTTTGACTCTGCAACCTAGTCCAGCTGTCCCGCTTACTGTCTCGTTTTGATTCCATCAACAGCCCTTCTGCCGCGAGTTCTTTCTTATTTTGCACCACGTGAAGGCAAATATAAACTTTCCTTTCTTCTGTATCGTCTTGCATGTTTTTTCCAGAGTGTTCAGCTGCAGGAAAACTGCTTCTGCGGATTGGACTCCAAGGACTGATGTTTGCAAAGACTGAGCATGTCTCCGAAGTCTCTATCTCCTACCTTATTTTCTTCCATGTATTGAATTATCCTCACCATTCTGAGTCCCTTTTTCAATGAAATTTCTTTCTGCCAAAAGATTTCAAGCTGTGCTGTGTGAAAAGCTTTTGACTTAACTTTAGTGGAAGTACAGGTTCCAATCGCAATGGGCAGACCGGATGCTCCTTTGCAGGCCCACGGGCTGGCTTTGGACAGGGTCGCAAAAACTAAATGCTGTCATTTGCGAATTCTTCTAGATTAGATGTCTGCAAATCCACCATTCCCCCCTTTGAGATGGTTTCGGTCAAGTTGACCTATTACTGGGCTCCATATTTTTCGGTGGTTCCTTTCTCATATCCTGTCCAATTCCCTTGTGCCTAATAGCTTGAACAGGTCAATGGTTACAAAAAAAATATGCACCTGATACATCTTAAGATTTGCAGGTCATCGAGGAGGTCGTTTTTAAACCTTCAGCTGCTCCGCTTCTGCTGGCCGTGCAACCACCGGCTCATCCGCCAGTCGCTGAGGTCAAGACAAGTATTCTTAGTTGTATTTTTTCCATTGTTTTTTGGCCTACCGGGGCTGTTGTTTTGTGGCTTTGTGGCTTTTGCGGCTTGGCCTGTCTGGCTCTTGTGGCGTCTGTGGCTTTTGGCTTGTTGTTTGTGTCATTGTGGCTGCTATCATGAACATACCTTTTTCTGGTGCTATTTGTTGGAAAGGAAGCACAAGAACAACCAGTTCGTTATACACACACAGGTGCCAGAAATGATGATGATGATGATGATGATGATGATGATGATGATGATGATGATGATGATGATGATGATGATGATGATGATGATGATGATGATGCCAGCTTTGCGGCTTCTGTAGCTGCTGTGTTTCTGTAATTCTTACGGCCTTTGGACGCAGAAGAAATAGTTGGAGAACACTGTAGAAGCAAAAGGAAGCAAACCCAACCAGCAACAACAAGAACAATGACAACAAGGTAGCAAAAGCAAGGACACTCACAGGAACACAAACAACAACCACAACCCCGTCAAAAGTTTCAGTATCATTCAACAACAACAACAACAACAACAACAACAACAACAACAACAACAACAACAACAACAACAACAACAACAACAACAACAACGACACACACACACANACAACAACAACAACAACAACAACAACAACAACAACAAACACAAGAACAAGAACAAGCAAAACAGGACCAAAAGATGATGAAGACTCTGAATGTAATAGAATAATATCTACATAGAATGTAAATATTTTACATATTTATGCATCTGAATCCAAGAATGATGCGGAACCCAAAAAGACAAGCAAACCCGAAGAGCAAGGAAACGAAAACAAGAATGCATTGATAAGGATACTGAAAATCACAAATGGCCATGAGAGAATGACGTGGCAAAAGGATGTAAAGGAAGAAATGCAAGGAACCCCTTTGATCAATAAAGAAAATCAATTTCTCAATAAAAAATATGTAAAAATCGATCGAAGCAAAATTTCACCAGGCCCCAGACCTCCAAGTCAACAGAAACCCTTAGCACAGAAATCAGGAAATCATACAAACAAAAAGAATGAACTGACGACGAAAGGCGAGAAAAGACAGAAAAACATACAAAACAAAGTTGATTCAAAGTTTTGACTAGTTCGACGAGTTGGACTCGAAAGGTTACTGTTGAATCTTCGTCAATTTTGCTGGTTCTTGACCTGCCTAGGCACATGTTGGATATGATCCCTGGCGATTTGGGAGATGTTGCCGACGATGAGTTCGAGGACCACCTTGGATAGTGCATGAAAGCACGCCGGTGATTTCAGAGTGCTTACTCATTCTGTCTAGTTGTGCTTGGTGCTTCAGAAGCATCACTTTTTCTTCTGACATTTTTTTGTTTCCCTTGAATTGGAAATTCCTGAGGATGAAACATCGGAGTTCACGAGGGGGGAGATCGCTTCAATGATCCTGGACAGGGTGTTTCCTGAAAGACTCTGTTGGCTTTTCCCGTGCCAAAGACAATCTGTCACAACTTGTCTGCTTTGTGATGATTGAGACGCACACACTCTTTTGCTGTTGCTGTGCATGGAGTTGAGTTTGATCGGAGATATCAAAAATTCAGGTCTGAAATATCGTGCAAGATAACATAAAAGGTGTGCGAAGCAGCTCCTCGAACTGATGTCATTTGAGACATGGCATGCCCTGTGAGGACTTTACTCCCGGGAGTACAGGCTTGCACACTTCATGCAAAATTGTGAAGAAACTGTCGATTTTCTTGGGAAGCATCCTGCAGGAACAGACTGCAGGAACTTATAAATTGGTCGATTAAACTGCAATGGCACCTTGATGAAATCTAATCAAAACAGTCTTCAGGTAGCTTGATGGGTGGAGTGGGCGTTCGGTGTGGTCTGCTTTGCAGGCTCAGTTCGCGCTCCCAGAGCATATGCAAATGCCTCTGACTCAGCCGTTTCAACATCCATCGAAAGAATAGGCTGTTACTTGTGATTACTTTTGCATGGCTTGCACAGTGAAAAGGTTTAAAAGCCTACAGTAGCAACACATGGGACAGCTGTAGGGTCAGACGCATTGTTTGTCTTGTGCTTTCGTTCCTGCATGTGGGGTTCTTCCCAACAAATCGTTGAGGCCACATCATCCGATGATGGTGTAGCCACCTTGACAACACCGCGCGCAGTGCAGGCATGCGATATGCAGAGCTGGAAGTCCTTGTCCAGTGGTATCTATCGTATGACCTTTGATTCAGTTGAATACAAAAGACCGCAACAGTTCTGTCTCCAGCTGTGCTTTGAGATGATTCTTCGTTTCAGAGCAAGAGCAGAACTCCAAGGGCCGCAGACAGATTGAAGAATCTGGAGCTTCAAAGCATTTTTTTTTCACAGTTATTTCAGTTATTTCCTCTACTTTGCTGGTTGATTTGTTCCTCGGATGTTTGCATCTGCACGCCAGGCTGCTGGACTTGCTGCCGTGTACGAGCTGCGGGGCCAGGAGGCTGCAAAGCTTAGCGGTGCGTCGTCAGATACCGCACAGTGATGGTTAAGACTCGACCATTTCAGCCATAGGGCCATAAGAAGCCATAAGTGAATATTAGTCATATTAGTCTGTTAGTCTGCGATTTTCAAGTAAAGCATGATAGGTTGATTCGGTGAGGCCAAGCGACTGGTACAGAGAGTCCGAGTGGAAGCACAAGCTGCAAACCAAGCGTGCTGCTCTCAAGTGCAGCATATTTTGATTTTCCAACTGATGCAAAGGAGACCAGTCAAGGAAAGCTGATGCAAGCAAAGCTTTTTGAGATGTCAGATGCATTTAAGACCTGCGCAATTCAGCTCTTTGATCGTGCCAGTCGCCTTTACTATTTCATATCGTTCCAAGGCCGGCTGTCCCATTGGAGATGGCAGAGGCTGATTTGGCAAACTGGAAATCTAACTGCGATCCCTAAGACTGCCATTTACGCCTCCAGCTGTGAAGCCAGGCAGATCAGCTTGGACACGTGAGCTCGATCTTCGCACCTCTTGCAGCAAGGCCAGATGACTTTTCAGCTCTGCTTGGGCGTTTTTTCAACGCCCTGACAGTGTCAGCTCTGCTTTTTTCAACATGTTTCACTCCAAACAAAGCTCAAGCTTTGCATCTCTGTGGGTAGGAATCAAAAGTCTGGCCGCATGAGGTCTGCACCTGAACTTTCAGCGCGCTCCTCATCGTGCGTGATGCTTTCCATTTTCCATATCTCGGTAGAAGTGCGTTGCCAATGAACAGTGGAACATCACGGGAAGGGTCCTTTCGGATGACAGGGCAAGCGCAGTGCTCGCAAGCACCCAGCTGGAACCTGCGGCATTGATGACCTGCGCGGGTGCCCGGTTTGTTATATATTGCAACTTGCTATAGCAACAAGGTACAGAAGGTACTACATATGTTTATGGCTTCTATGTTCAGCCATCAGGGACATGGTGAAGGGTTTATTAAGATGTTTGTCTCATTGACGCGTGGCAGTGCGAGGTTTGGTGGCCAGTGTGCACGTTGGCGGTAGTTCTTAGCAACGAAGGGCAGCTTTAACAGGCCAACTCTTAGGGACTTTCAAATCCGAAACCACCGAAAGCCAAGTCTTCAAAGCTCAGAGCTCTTCGAGCACATCTGTAAATAGAAAGACAAGGAGGAGTGAAACCTGCTTTTCCTTAATCCAGTCAAGCCTTGCACTTGAATGGAGTTGAGATGAAAATGGCACTTGCATTATCTTGTATTTACAGGTCAACATGTACAAACACAGTGCAACGGACTTGACTGGCCGATGAGTGCTCGACCTCACGACATCCAAAAAGCTCGAGACAATCTGGTCTTGTCTGACGACAGGGGCCCAAGGGGCCATGCTTCTGCACGGTGATTCCAAGAGGGATTGTTTCTTCTGTGTGGTGGAATTTTTGGTGCTGTAAGATTTGTGTGAGTGCTGTGAGTGCTTGAAGCAGTCAGATTCTCTTGTTGGAAGCATCCACATAGCAGATGACACACTACTTAGTGTTATTTTCTCTTTGTTCTACTGGAGTTTAGTGCAGTTCTTACATCCGCACGGGGACACACGCCAGCTCTCTCGCCGTCCGTTCATGGTGAACACAAAGGCTTGCATCAGATGCCTAGATCCAGGTGCATGATCTTTTATTCATGCCAGAGAGCATAGTGTGCATGACGCGTATTGTCAAATTGCAAAGCAACCACGGGCAAGTAGTCGCATACTCCGCAGCATTGTGATGCTTTCAATCGAAAGTTATAGCCAAGAGTTGAAACTGGGCTGATCCCCTGACTGGGTTTTTGTCTTGGAGCGAAAAGGACTAAAAGGGGAAGGTGGAGAGCAACAAGTTAAAGCAAACAAAGACACTTGGAAAGCTTGCATGTGTTTCTCTCGAGTGGTGATGGATGCCGATTCCAGTATCACAGACAGACTGTTCACCAACATCTGCTTCTGATGGCAGTCCAACTAAAGACAAGGCGCTTCTTTTGGAATGCTGCACGTGGCATAGATAATCAGCTCCTCACGTGTTGGTTTTTGACGCTTCCATGATGGTAAGATGGTAGACTCTGGAGTTTCACTGCGAGGTGAGTCGATGGAGGCAAACACTCCTGTCTTCTTGGCCTCGTGATCGGACTAAAGCCTGTGCAGCAGCTTCTGCAGCAAAGGATGTAGTGGCTATGCCGGCATGTTTTTTTGGGCATAAAACAACCTTGAGCAATTGTGCAACCTTAGCTTTCTGTTTGTGCTTTGATGACAAGTTGTAGTTGGTCAACAGAATCGGAATGGAATGATCTTTCAGCTTACAGTCAGTGTTTTGTCTTCATCTTGTTTGTGCAAGGCCTGCGATGCCAAGGACTGGAGCTGTTTGTGTGTGCCATCCTTCGCTGAATGGACACCGTAAGCTTTATATCCAGTATACCTATACCACTAGCAAAGATTGATTGGAGATTGCAGGACCCATTTGAGGGTTGGCCACCGGCTCAATGTCTGAGAAGTGTCGTGGAGTGCGAGTCATTGACAGAATGATATGAAGTCACTGACAGACTGACAGATTCAGCATCATGTGGCCTTCCCTAGGTGGCTTGCCCCACACACTGCCACAGCCCTAAACGGTATCCACGACTGGCCATATGTGTGTATTTACATGCGCCATATGTCCGTTAGCATTTCTAATCCAGCGGACGACCAATTCTGTTTGCAATACCAGCAAGCCTTTTGCAATGCAACAGATCTAGCCATGTATGATGGAATTGTACATCAATCATGTTTCAAAGTCAACAGAACTGCTGCCCCAGAATGCTAATGCTAAGGCATTACAGGTATCAACCGTAGTAGCACTAGGGATCATATACTGATAGCTGAGGCCAAGAAGAGGTCCAGAGGAGCACACTTCATATCATACCACATGTTATATCATGCTATGAAGTGATCCAGTGTGCGAGTTTCCTCATTACATTGACAGGAGACTGCGAGACTGCTTCCAGATGTTGCAGAAAGGATTCATCTGGATCTGATGCCGAGGAATTCTGAGCGTCACCGTCCACGGATCCTCACAGTACGTTTCAATAGATTCACCGATCACAAACTTGACATTGCCATCTTTGGCCTCACAGCTAGAAATGTTTGATCTGGCGAAGATGCTGTGTTTACACGCATTGTACGATATTGTGCTGTAGATGGCAGCTCGACTGCTTGCCCCATCACTCCGCACTGTTTCCTCCACAAGACTTGGCATCCCTAGCTTCCGTCCTTTTGGTGCACTGTATTGCAATGATCACATCCAGGCTTCAAAAAATCCCATAGGGCACCGAACCGTCACTCTAGAAGTCTAAACAACCCCCGAAGTACAGTGCCAAATGCATGGTGCCGGAAAAAGCGTTTGAAAAAAGTATGGACGGTTAGCTAGCTTGACAATTTGGCATAGTGTATATATACTAAGCAGCCGTATTTCGCTGTACTCACGGAATATTCACGTCAGAAAAAGATGCCACAGGATTTTATGTATACTTATAGATATTACAAAAAATATATATGTATATATATATATACACATGTATATACTGTACAGATTATGACGAGTCCAAGAGCTGGGGAAACCTAGAGAATCTGCCCTGAAGAACATGGAGGATGTTTTGTTGTTGCCATTGGAAGGAAGAGAACTGGGAGCTTCATAGGCAGATGACAGGACCGAAGCACTTATGACTGGAGCTTTCTGTTGCAGCTTTCCAGTTGGCCGTTTTAGATCATCGAAGTTGATCTTCGAACATGATATTCTGGCGCCAGGATTGGTTGCCAAGCTGGTCGTCTTTGACAGTAGTGTTGCTCTCAGCTATATGGACAAAACCTTTGGCCATCAGTTTTTGTTTGAAATATGACACGG
>DF245060.1:0-20992 GCA_000507305.1 Breviolum minutum Mf 1.05b.01 | reverse complement strand
ATTGGCTATTTTATTTAATCTTCCTTTTTATTTTATTTTTTTTTTTTTCCTTTTTAATTTTTTCCTATTTTATTCTCTATTCCTTTATTTTAATATTTATATTCCTAATTCTTATCTTTTTATATCTTATTTATTATTTTTTGCTTAATCATTTTATTCTTTTATTTTTTTGTCTTTTATTTTAATTATTCTTTCTTTATTTATTTTATAATAATATATATATCGGAAATTTCTCAATTTAAATTAAAATTATTTTTTAATATTATTTTTTTTTTATTTTTTTATTTCAAAAATATATAAATATGAAAAATAAAATATAATATTATAAAATATCAATTTAATTAGATTTAAAATATTTTTTAATTAAATTTATCAAGTTTTTTCCTTATAGGACAATTATTAAGTTTCTCTTAAAAAAGGGGATGTTCGTTGTTATGTTGGCTTTTGGTTATTGTAAGGGAGGTCTTAGGTGCCGCGGTTGGATCTTTGGGTGCTGTTTTGGGTGGGTGCTCTTTAGGATGCTTTTCTGGTGTGCTGTAGATGTTCCTTAAAATTGAACATGTTATCTGAGGTCCATGTTGGTGTAAATCATTTCAAATATTTATATTTGATTTTAAATCGATTTAATGTCTGAAAAAATGAGATTCAAATCTTAATGTATTATCCAAAAGATCATACCTTGGGATTGTTGTGAGCACAGTCATTTCCCAACAATGAAATGTTGGTCCCACTTTGTCCCCAACCACGGAATGGCCTCCCCCCAAAAACCAGGAAATCAGATTCTTCCAACCACGATATCAGAGTCTACTAGCTCCTCGAAATGAGTTCTGGTGATGCTTGTTACCACCTTTTTGACGTTGTGTGTTCGTCTTTGACCTTATAAGTCCTAAGAAAAAGCATGACTTGTGCCACTTTCTAAAAACGGACCTGCTTCCATCCTGTGAATAAAAGCAAAACGAGAACACACCTTGCACTCAAACATGTTCATGAACGCTATCATGCTGTGAAACTCTTCCAAGCATATCCAATGCTGACTGACTGAACACGGTACCAAACCTGCTATACTGTTAACAGAAACAATGTCAAATGCTTCCTCACTCTAATTTGGCACCCTGCCTGGGCACCTTCAGAATATATGACTTGTTTTTGGTCTTGGAGAGTTCGAGAGAAAAGACAATTCGGGAAGATTTGGTCAAAATTCGGCAGAAGCCATCTAATTTGTGAAAATTCCCAGAATTCTGGAGGATTCGGAAGAGAATTTCGGTCTTACGGAGAATTCGCAACTCGCTGCTGCTACATGAAACCACAATCTCAAAGGAAAATTCAATATATGACTATAGCTATAACTATATACATAGCTTCCATGTGAAATGTTTTTTTTCCATGTCATTGTCTTATGAAATCTGTTTCATACTGTTGATGGAAGCAATCTCGCACTACCTGGGATGTATAAACCTTGTAGATAATGGTATATTTACATTTCTTGAACTGATGCAGGATTTCTTCCATCAACAGCATTGCAGACCCATGAAATTTCATCTAGTTCGTGGTTTTAACCACCTTTGAAAAATAAACAACTCAAACAAAAAGAAATCTTCCCCAGGTAGGTAGGGATGAAAATAAATGACATGTAAAACCACCACCCAGTCATGATCCATCCATGACCCATCCTAATATCCAACTTAGATACCTACTGCCACCAAAGCCAAGGTTGAGGCGCGACGAGCACCACGCGAACCCTTGGACCAGACCTGAAAACTTCCAACATGGGGTTCCCACGGAGGTTTGATTGAACAGAGAAATGCCGCTGAAATCATTTCAAAGGTTTTTTTTTCCGTATGATTTTGCATATATAATATATCAAAAATCACGAAAATCCTCGGCCAAAACGGAGATTATGATTCTAAGTCGATTTTTTATTAAGTCTGAAGATGGGGTTTCGCATGTTCGTACCTCGCGGTAGCTCATCTCGGATCGCTGAAGCAGTAAGAAGAGGGGTAAGTCGAAGACCTTGGGCCAAAGCAAGGACTGTGATGGACTGGGCCTCGCAAAAGAAAGATGAGAAAGAAACTTGATTCGGGTTGGAGGGGTTTGTTCTATTTCTTCCGAACTTGCTGGCGTGTACTTGTGACTATTCATACATATTCATACCTGTTCTTACTGGGCCAAAATACAACAACTTGAGGCATATACAATCCCAAAAACACCTACGATGCTAAGTGTGTTGCTCAGGATGACTCTCAATGCTGAACTGCGGAAAGCGGAGTCATGCTGTGTCATTCATTGGAGTCCAGGTACGCTCGGCAGTACCTTGTTCAACAGGAGTCTGGAAAGGAAGGAGACATTCCAAAGTCGTCCACGCCATGGTGCCTGACTATACCTCAGGGGATATGCGCCCAGAAGAGTTGTGAGAGTTGTTCACCTTTTATGGCAACAGGTGGTCGCCTCGCGACCTCTTTTTGTTTGCACGAGATTGATGGATAATGCTTTTGGGAAACTCCATGAAACCACAAGATGCCGCCATCAAAGCCAAGTGTTGCGATTTAGTCGAAACATGCTCCAAAAAAGCTTGACCATTAGTTCAACCAACTCCTTTTTTACTCAAACACGTACCCTTCAAACTTCTTTTGCAATGACCCCATTCGTTTTGTGGTCAGTTGCGACTTGATTAATGGGACCATCTTGTCCCAGTTTGGATAAACGAAACCCCAGGTCTCGACCGTGGAGATAGGATGAAGTGGAGCCACCGTGATGTGATGTAATGTAAGGCAAGGCAATGTAATCTCATGTAAATTAATGTATGCATGTATGTTAATTTCTCAAGTCTAGAGTACATTTCAGTCTGCATGTGATCAATTCTCATACCGATACGACAGACTTATATATATAGTGGCATAGTCAACAACTTGACATTTGCTGATTTTCCGCCCTTCAGTTTGCTATGTCAGAGAACTCCTTGGCCGAGTGGCTGAAAAGGGGCTGCCACTCGAACGATTTTGATCAGCGCCTCCACGTCAGGCATCCGTTTTTTCCCAAATTCTGCTACAGCTTCTCCAAGACTTGCAGAGTCTAGGCAGGTCTCTAACACCGTCACATCCTGTGAGCAATTGGCACCCAAGAACATTTGCATGGTAGGTATTTCAAAAGAACGGTATCAACAAATCAAGGACCCGATTGGCAATTTGCATCATGATGATCCTTGCAAGACTACGAATATCTTGGTCATGAGTCTTGGCCCGGTCAGACTTACCTTACTACAGCAGTATGTCTGAGCCACATCCTCAAAGCATCTCCGCTGTTCGGTGGTCCTCCAGTGCGCTATTGACGCCCTGACCAATGTCTGGTGGCAAGGAGTGAAGAGCATCACCCAGCAAAACTGCAGAGCCACCTCTTGCGAAGCAGGAAATAGCTATCCAGGAAAAGCAGTCTTGTGGGTCATAATGATGGTGACATTTTCTGACATCGTGACATGTCACATCTTTGGGAATAGCTGTGACCTGTGATACACCCAATTTGACGACTTACTGTATATCATGCACCCTTGAAATACTGGACCTTGAGAAGACCAAAGCCTGCAAATTCACCTGGTCGTACCTGGTTCCTTCTTTTGAGATGCCCAAAAAATCATCAAAAAACATCTACCAACACTTCTCCAACAAGCAGGAAACTTTCCCCAAAAAAAACCATGGTATGCTACCTTAACCTGCCGAATTCAGATGTCTTCGGGCCTTCTTGGCTCCACGTGGCCGTCGGACAGTACTGCGGCTTCGGGAAGCGTCCCCCGCGATTTGCCGCGAAACGTGCAAGCTCTTCCTGGGAGACCAAGTCGGGCACTGGGAAGTGCGGCCATTGATCCTGCCACCAGCGGAGTCAGGCATTTTCTTCAACTGAAAGCCGCTAAGGATGGAGTTGGACCATTGGATTTTGGAGGATGAAGCAACCATCCAAAAAAGTCATGGGAGAGTTTTCACGCTCCATCTTTGCCTATGCGTTGCCATGGGGGGAAGGGATGGGATACACATGTTTGTTGGAGGGAAATGGAATCAACATCGTTACATGGTTGTAACTGGGTGTTATTGGGCAATGAGTTGGATTGGTTCCGAAGAAACATGGCTGATGGCTGAACTTTGTAGAATCTACAGATGGATAGAAGATGGATAATTAGCACCTATGTTGGGTCCTGCATGGATTTTTGATTTTTTCTCCCTTCAGCCGTGTGCTGGAAATCTGTTTTTGAAGGGGGCTAAAATGAAAAAAGAACAGAGATCGTCACTGGTGGAACTGGCAAGCTCCAAGATTACACCCCCCGAAAACTAACATGGAACCTGAAAAGGATGGTTTCCAAAAGGAATCTCCTTTTCCGAGGGGTCCATTGTCAGGTTCCATGTTATTTTCGGGGGGGAGTATCTCCGCTCCAACCACCCACAGCCAGCTCCTCTGCATAGGCCTTGAAGCTTTCAGCCGTGTCGGCTTCCCAAACCTCATCATCTTCATAGGTGATCAAGTTGGCGGTCCGAGCGCCGAATTCCTGGAAGGCCAGCAGGTTTTCAGAAACAAAAATCCAAGTGAGATTGAAAGATTTGAAAGGTGAATATGAAACATGATGGTTCCATCATATCAGAAAAGAAAAGGTTCCATCATTATCATGTTTGATAGATTTGAGCTCTGCCAACCATGCCATTCTCGTTGGGATTTCACAGGTGGATGTCAGTTTGGGGTCTGCCTGAGAGACAGGGATCATCCCCAGCTTCTGCTTGCTCTTCGAAGAGGAGACACCTCCCAGGCATACGGTGGATACACCTTGAATCATTCATGAATTTCAAGTCCACCACCACCACCACCACCACCACCACCATCATCATCATCATCATCATCATCATCATCATCACCATCATCATCTCAATCATCACAATCATCATACACCATCATTACTTTGTATATTTATCATATCACCAACATATCTTCAGAAGTCTTAAGATTGTTCGGATCATTTCAGTTTGAGTTCCACATGGGATTCCCTACACTTAGCCATGATGGCTATTCCAAACCTGGACCAAGATTTGTAAGCAAATTCTCCCTTCCGAGATTTCAAGACTTCCTAAATGATGTTGTTTTCCACACCATTCATGTTGCTGTTCAATCACTTTCACGGAGAAATGGTTTTGGTGAAGATTTCCTCAACATCATAAACCAGGCCATCTTTGATTTCTTTTCAAGAATCTAGACTATACAACTTATCTGAATGTAACAGTACATAACCAGCCTTCCACCATCATCGAAGTTTCAACATTGCCTCTGATCAAATCGCCATGAAAAAAACAGGCAACGGCCGTTCCCACCTCGAATGGCATAGAAGCCATCACTCGAAAATGCCTCAACTCCCTTTGGAGTTTTGAGCTCAAATTCTCCTATGAATTTCGTCCACAGTGCTCGAACTCAAAGAAAACAAACGTGTTGAGACTATTGAGTAGTTTACAAGATGTATCTACACTGCACTCATAGAAAAAACAACAAATATACTAAGCATGATACACTTAATTTTTCAGTGATGTGACAAATAAAGTTGACAATAATGCTCATTCTCTTGTCTTTGAGCAATATTCCCAACAGTACAACCCAAAAGCATCCAAACACCATATATAAATGGTCACTTTATAGGAGACCTATCCTCATCCATGGGAGACAATGATCATCTTAATATCAAGCTACAGTATATGAACCTGGTTTGAAACTTCCAACTTCACATCAAACTCCCAGCAAACTTGGTGATCACCAATCTCCTGGAAGCGTTAGAACTTTGTAACGAAGTCCAGCAGATGGCGAGTCAAAGGTCCTCGGGAGTTTCATCGGAGTGATACCCTCCCTACAACCAACAGTTCACCCCTGAAAATAGGCCATCCACCAAAAAGGATAGTTCCATCTTCCAACCATCCATTTTCAGGGCTAAACTCGCTGTTAGTTCGAGGGAGGGATACTTATTGATAGTTGTTGGAAAATTGAGGAATTGAACTTATGGACCTATGGTAAAGTAAAATGACGGCTACGTGCTACTTGAACTGAGATTGGGAAAAAAAAAGACAAAAAGGATAGGTATAGATATTTGAATGTCATGTCTGAACACCTTGCATTGAAAAACCTCACCTGTCACGGACCTTAATATTTCCGAAAAAACTCGGAATTTCTGAGGAGCTCATTCCGTGAATCCATGGATCTTTGGCCAATCCAAGCATCTTCACCTCATATCTTCCTCGTTTTCCATCCCATATCTCCAGCTGCTCACGCACTTGGGAGCGATAACCGTCAGCCCCAACCAGCAGGCTTGCGGAGGTCACGGCCTCACCGGTCCTGAGATATGCAGAAGGAAAACATCTTTTTTGACTGAGAAAATAAAACAAAAGATATCTAAAAAGGGAGATTTTTAAAAGGAAACATTCATCTTCCAAGCATCCATTTTCAGCAAATATGTTAGTTTTCAAAGGGGTATTTCAAAATATTTATCGTTTACATCGGTGACATCACTTACAAACGCACACACTCTGTTTGACCATACTCAAAGCTGCATTGAAAAGACTCCGACAAGGAAGGAAGGATGGCGGCAGGCTGTACAGCAGTATCCACACACAGTGGCTGTCGTTGATAGTTCATAAACCCTGCGTTGAATCACGAATAACTGAGGTTACCAGCGGAAACAATGGGATTAAACTGTTTCCTCAAATACAACCAATCATCTACTCTCTCTACTGTATAGAAAAACCCCGAGTTTTGGTTGGTTTTGATTCCTTTCCTTTGGCATTTGGTCATTTTCCCCTCTAAAATATAGGTCTTGAAAAAGATCTTCCAAGCCACAAATTCAAGACAAGGCTCTTGATATGGAAACCATGAGTATCACTGGTAATGTCCTCAATGTCTGCCTCTAGATGCAAGCCTCGGCACGGTTGAACCGGAACCATCTATGGTAGGGCCCTTTTGTTCACGATCTATACATGTCTACTATACCAAGGTGCCAAAAACAGCACTACAAAAAAGAAGAGGTGCCAACCACCCACAAGCCGCCACCTTCCACTCGAACGGACTTATTGTGCACCACCCCTCTCCTTCCCACTTACAGTAGTGTCCTCATCTGTACAGAAACCCTCTATGCCCAACGAGTTTCGGATGTTCTCACAGCTCTTGGCTTCATCCTCGCAAGAAAGATGGGTCAAGGGGATTCAAGGGGCACTAGAAGCAACGATCTTTACCCATACCTTTTTACATGTCTATTTAAGAGCTCTAAGACCACAATGCAAAAACGAACCAAAGACGTGCCGAGCCACCAAGAGGTAACCCACAAAGGCATGCCGAGGGATCCAGTAGGACTTTCGATCTGCATCCTGTAGTTGTGGATTCCAATGGTCCGGTGGCTGTAAGATTGATGATCGCTAAGTTTGTGTCAGACCCCATGACCATTGTATAGATTTCTGTCAAAAACATGCTGGATTTCCTGTCCCCTACCTTTTTTGTATGGTTGTGAGTTGTGAGTCGGTCTGGTTTGTTTTTCTTAACGCTCCTGGACGCTCCTTTCACAAGGAAACCCCCCTAGCCTTGATCGGGTTCACCCGTTCCGTCAAGCCCTTGGGCGTCAGCACTCCGATCTTTGCATCGCCCATGGCCACGGCCGAAGCCACGAGGCGCTCGAAGAGGCTGGGGCTCAGGTCACGCAAACATTTCTGACCACGACCATCGATAAGGTACATGAAGCCCTTCCCTGCAGACAGCAATCTCAGCATTTGATACATGATGTCAGATATTCACCTTCCCTTCCTTTTTGGTCAGCACTATTTCATCTTCCTTTACAGTAGTTTGACTGTTTATCATCAAATTTGTTTCGGTCAGAGCCACTGGTTTTGAATCATCCCAACCTTTTATTCTCCTGGAAGTTGCCTGGATCATAGGCCGCAGGATTGCTACTGCGCTCAAAGACTGACACAGCCCAGCCCTTCTTGGCCAGCATCAATGCGGTTGCCAGTCCGGCGGGACCAGCACCCACCACCATTGCCTGGAGACGTAAAAAAAATGTAAAAAATACCTAAAAGTACATGAAATTGATGGAGAATGCCGGTCGCAAGCGCCGTGAAATTGCAGTCGATCTGCCCTTTTTGTGGAAAACGTTCAAGTTGTTTCATCAAACTCGATGTCTAGCACTAGGATCTAATGACAAAGATCCTTTTCCAACTCCACCCGTCGCCAGTGCCTGTTTCTGGTGACTGTCGGACCCTCCAGCAGCCGCTCGGCGCTGGCATCGTCCAGAGGGCGCGGAACACAACACCGTGCCCGCGAGGACAGCCAAGACACCGTGGCCACGGCTAGAGTGTCTGAAGGAGGCCCGCCTTAAAAAGGAAAGATTGCAGGAAAGAAGTTCAGTGTTTTTGTGGTTGTTGGGTTTATTTACTTACTTGCAGCACTCATGTGACATATATGTATATATACTCTTATATATATATATATTCAAGGCTATATCATGTATAAAAACTGCTGTGTAGAATATGTTGTAGTATTTACCGATGGAGAAATAGTAGATAGATATATATATATATATATATGTATACAATTAAAGCTGGATATGGTACACTATTGTTCAGGTTTATATCTTGCAAATCATTGAACATATATGTATGTAAATAGTTCGATTGCATATGGGATATTCAGAAGGTGTTCTGCATTGGATACAGTATGTTTACCCTATAGACACTAGTATGCAGCTATATACAGTCTGTAGTAAATATGTATAAATATGTTACACAGGTGTATGCATCCATATCTACAGGTTATTTACGGATGTAGCTATCTCTTATTTCCATATAGAAGTATATCATGTATCGACTGTTTCATTGCATGTAGCGTATTCAACATGACTCAGGGTTTTGTGGATATTTCATGCACTCTTCCTAAGAACGGACGTCATTTAAAAAAATCATTTGAAAAAAACAGGGGAATAAGCGTATGCTCCTGGGTTCCAGGCTGGGGCCACTCCGCTGCGGGGCCGCTGCTGACCGCCGTGGGCTTCGTTCGCCGGTGGCGTATCGACGCCAACGGGGATGACAGGAACGTGGTTGGTTCCACCACTGGGATTTCCAGCTGCATCATGGCGGCTCGCCAACGTTGTAGGATGTCGATTGAAAAGACGTGCTATGTATTTACCTAGTAACTTCTTGGCTCTAACTTATGTGTTCACCAAATGGAGTCCTTTGCAACTGAGCATACTGAAATTCCACAGATCTGTTAGGAATCACTTATGATTCATGAAATCGGCATCAACATTGATTGAACATGATTTAAAGGTTTTGGTGACTTTTTGTGATTGAAATATTGTGTTCACACAATGATTCGCTGTTGTTTCAGTCCATTCGATGTGGTTTTGTGTGTATTTCCTCCATCCTTCGGGCTGGACAGCCTGACGGTTGATGGTAAGTTTCGACCCTTGGCAGCTTTCGAAAATGACCCCGAAAAAAGGGGATGATGTTTTCCTCCTCTTCACATCTTTTCACCCCAAAATTCAAGGATTTTCAGGAGACGAGCTCTCAAGTAGCTGACACTGCCGTTTTTACATCACTTTGAAGGTCTGATTCTCTCATGCTCGGTCAAAATGCGCCACTGGCCAACACCTAGGCGTCACAGGATGTTTCTCATGGATCATCTACGACAGTCAGAACTGCTCACGGAATTACTCTACTTATAGGCAGCACCAAACCAAGAGTTTTCATCATACTTCTATGCATTCCCCAAATGAACATTCAGAGACCAAACAATGAAAAGCTATCTATTCTGTTGAATCAGCAATCAAACAGCAAAACCCGGTCGGTATCTTTCATAGGTTCAACTGGATAAAAGACTTGGATTTGAAACATTCCCGTTTCAACAGAACACCTCCTTAGCCGACTTCCGAAGTCGTGTCAGTAGCGCAGCAGCAGGGCAGGTAGCATCTTGTAGTTCAGCGGCCAACAGCAATGAGTGAAGCGCTGGGCCCTCAGTGGTCGCCTTAAGCAAACAACGGCTCCTCTATATATATATATATGTCTACACATTTTAACAAATATGTGTATATTGTATTGCAAAAAAAGAGATGTATAGAGATGAAGATATGATATACATTCATATACATGATCGTGTATATGTATATGTATACATGTATATAATTTATATATTACGTAAATGTAAATGCATATGTATATAATAATATGTAGATATATAGAAAACAAATATATATATATATACACTGTATGTATTAATATTAAGGGCAAAACTTATGCTCAAACCCGAAACCCTAAACCCTAAACCCAAAGTAAACCCTGAAAACCAACCTAAAACCCTAAAAACCTAAACCCTAAACCTAAACCCTAAAGCCCTAAAACCCTAAACTCTAAAGCCTAAAGCCTTTGTGGGCGACACACGTGTTTTGGGAGTAATACTGCATTGTTATATTGTGCAAAAATATGTTTGAGGCTTCCTGACTCCAATGGGGTGAATTGCTGAGTTTCATCCACCTTCCCCTTGCCTTTTTGGGACTGGCTGAGAAGATGCTCACGCAAATGACCCCACAGATACACCACGGTACATCCTGAAAATGACACCATTGAAACCCAAAAATCAACTAATAGCATCCACTACATTCCCCTCAGTTTTCAACGTCTCACTTTCGATAATGCAACGATTTCCTCACCTGAAAAAAATGAAGCGCCTGAGATTCCTCCCTTTCACTCCGACAAGTGGCTGACTCTTCAATCCTCTCAGGGCAACAGGTTCTGGTGGAGTCCAACTTGAATCTGGTGGATGGTTATGCAAACCTGGCCTCTTCCAAACTTTTTTGAGCCCCTTTAAACTATCACCTATCATATCATATGCCTCTATATATAGACACATATACGGATAATGTGTATATATATATATATATCTCAGATATATCATATATCATGTTTCTTGATTCATGTAGCTATGTAGCCCACGTACTTAGAAATTCAAAACAAAAAACAACGTCTACGTAAACCCGCACACAAACACACATCTTGCATCACATCCCTTGTAAAACATCGTCCTCTCCAATTCGGGCAGGTATTGAAGAGCTGCTGGCCATTGTAAGGCAAGACTGCAGGCAGTGATACAGGAACTCGCACTCAAGTAATCCACCTTCAAGTGCTCATCCAACGCTCCTCTTAAAATCGCCTGGTGGTGTAACTGTTGATGGTTCAGAAATTCCAAGGCCAACCACCGTTTGGATGTTTTTGAAACCCTTCGTAAAGAATGGGATATGAAAACCATATCAACTGATGCAGGAGTTCTTCCATCAACAGTAGTGTTTCAAAACTGAGCTTAGTGAAGTGCCAACAAAAATTTGACAGTAAGTTGTTGAGGTCTCCCTTACTGTCTAAGTCAATAGCACAGATTCAGAGGTTCAACTCATGTTTTTTGTGCATCAAGACTCAAGACTTGTAACAACTGTACAAATGATGCAGACAGGTTGGTTCGGGGAACACTTGTGAACCACACCGAGCAAGTCCTTTCAAAAAAGAGAACTGAAAAGGTAGTATAAAGACTTCAAACCAACTCCACTCCATGATCATCCCCATGTTTTCCTCCCAGAATAAAATCTCACATCTCTCTCAAAATACTCTTTCTCCCACGAATCATGGAAGTGGAAAATGGGTGTATCTCCAATATGAATACTACTTTCCTTTTATTTAGGGGACCCATTCTCCACTGAACCGTGGGAGTACCCGGGTAACGACCAAGGTACCATACTGACCAACCATTGACCCATCTTGGCGCCAGCTTCCAGCGCTGAATTGCAGCTTACAAGGTCCATTTCCAGATGCCAAAGCCATGCATTTCCCAGTAACTGGGTAGCCCTATGCCACAAGCCCTCGTTGCCCAGCACAGTGATTGCGGCCTAACGGCCAAAAAAACGAGTTTTGAAACCTATGATTCAATGGTAAAGAAGGAGAAGACACACATCCAAAAAATAAGAATGATAATCCAAGGTTGTTGGTTTTGACTTCACTTGATTCAAAACCTAAGCCTTCGCATCATGCCTGCCATCCCTGGCATTCAAATCTCCAAAGTCCGGTGAAATACATTTTACTCATAACGATCTATATAGATTGTACAGTAGCCACTCTAGTTCCAACTCTGAAAGAAACATCAAAAAACTGCATCCATCAAGATCTTTATATATAGTCTCCCAAACCAAAAAATAATAAACAACCAAATCCACCCCCCCAACCAAACTCTTTCCTGCCATCCCGGAAGGAAAAAAAAACACCACCAAAGGCACGTTCATTCCGAAGACATCAGCTCCATAAGTAGCCAAGATCTGAAGACTCTTTGGCCATGCGCCACTGACGCAACTGTTCCTGGATGTGTCATCTGCATCCAACCTCCATCTTCCAAAACACGACAAGACCTGGATGGGAAAAGCATGGATAAAAGCCAAATCTGGGAAAGAGATTTGAAGAGTCCGATCTGTGTATAGTGATATGCAAATGTAAAACATGTATGTCTGTATGCATGTAGTTGTAGTATGTATGTATGTGATATGTACTGAGTTAGTTATGTTAGATTAGATTTATATTTTGTATATACGGTGGAATGTACTCTATATACATCCGTATACGAGTGTCTACTTGCTCCTGTAGTTGACTTCTCTATCTATGGGTATACAGTATGTGTTTATTTGTTGATGGATTCATTATCTTTTGTTGTGTCTTGGCTACAGAAGTACGTTGACTGTTCATAATATCCCCGCCACCAGCATGAAGGACGTCACTTCTGAGACAGTGAGGAAGGATGTCTAATTTGGAGCAAACATTGAAAAATGTAGCAACTTCAAACCTTCACTCTCTGCAGGGTAGATCCTGTCCATTCCCGGAACTACAGTAGACTTCCGGATAATTTTTCCTACCATCAATATCCATCAAACAATTCTTTTTTAAGCACATCTTCAAAGCAATGATTCAATCACATGGCTGCCAACATGTTTGTTTGTTTCAAACTACGCAACTCTTCCCACCAAAAAAAAACAGCATCGTTGCACACCTGTATAGCATGAAGCCATACCGCAGCTTTAGCACAGCTAGAGAGGACCACATTTGCAAAGGGAGTGCCTTGGATGCTGCTGGATCTTCAGTGTTACCCCCCTGTTTTTTTTGGATTCATAGAAGGACATGACTTGAAACACAATGCAAGGCATTACTATCTGAAAACTAAAGGACGTAGCAGTGATCAATGGTAAATATATGTGGTTACTTCATATTCATTATGCTGCTGATTGTTATGGTTGCAAGCTCTAGATTTACAGAAATCCCCAACCCTTCACGAGGGCAAAGCAGAGAGGTCCAAAAAACGCCAAAAACCCCGCTGGACAATTCCTTCACATCAATTCATCCCTGTACTGCAGAGTTGGAACACAAAGGGCCTTACTGATTTTGTACATTAAATGAGTTCAGATGGTCTAATGGTTGCTCAGTCCCTCAAATACGGTAAACACCCCAGTTGGGTTTTAGAGGATCGAAAGGTTGAAAAAGTTGATGTCAATGCTTCGTCTGAAAGTTGGAATGGGAATTGAAATTCACATTGCTTCATGTTTTCCACCTGGGTTTGCTTGTGTCTCGTCCTTGTCACAAGGTATTGAAAAAGTGAAGGTTTAAAACATCAATTAAACTAAATAAACAAAATACCTTTGTGACAAAATATATTAGCATTCCTCAGGTCAAACACGCTCACAGCAGCACTCTCCAATTGCTCCGCCCAGAAACTGAGAGTCGTGTTGTGACTTCGTGCATCCTAAGGAGAAAAACCGACATGCCGTCGGTTCGGTCACGTTGACAAATCTACACTCCGTCGAGTCTTAACTCTGATGGAGACAGTTTTTGTCACATCTTGGAAGCCAACAATAGCATCGTGGTCGTATACTACGTATCAATATCGACAAGTGATGTTAAGTGCACATAATTGTCATCATCAACAAATAAAATCATCATCACATGTTTTGTCAAATATCATGCACATTGTCTGAGCAGCTACAGTCAAACAAATTGGCATCAAAAGCTTCGCTGTTTATCTATCATGCTGTTTATCTATCATGCAGCATATGCACAGCACCAGCACGTAACAGTATCATGCCAGTTCATACAGTACCAAACAAAACAGCTATATATTAGCATGAAACTACAAATAAACTCAACCAAAACTTTTGGGTCTGCAAACTTTCTCAATTAACATCTCCTTCATCTGTTTAAAAAACTGCCAGCATCACAGGTTGGGAGCCTCTGCTTCAAAACCAAGCGGCTGGTAGCAAGGCTAAGGACTGTTCCCAACAGCTGCTACTCTCACAGGTCTTACCCACCGAGCCATAGACCACTACATCTGCCAAGCGTAAACGACAGGCACGGCAAAGTACCATGAGGCTTTCCTTGGAGGGTACCGAAACGGAACACCGTTACGAAGTACGGTTGGAAAAACACCAAACTGGAGGGTCTTTGTTTTGGGGGGTTCCCACAACAAACTTTTCGGAAAACGCTTTGACCGGGAATTCGGTCCCTTGTTTTTCAAACGCTTGCTGGTGTTGGATGTGTCCGTGTGGTTTTTGTAGGACAGGACGACAAGGACAAGGACAAGGACAAGGACAAGGACAAGGACAAGGACAAGGACAAGGACAAGGACAAGGACAAGGACAAGGACAAGGACAAGGACAAGGACAAGGACAAGGACAAGGACAAGGACAAGGACAAGGACAAGGACAAGGACAAGGACAAGGACAAGGACAAGGACAAGGACAAGGACAAGGACAANACAACAACAACAACAACAACAACAACAACAACAACAACAACAACAACAACAACAACAACAACAACCACATCCCAATGGATCCAAGATCATTGGAGAGATTCAACATAGCCTTGCTTTTCAACACAACCTTGCTTTTGCATGGCCAATATCATTTTACTGGAAAAAATAGCCTTGCCCATACCTGGCATTCAAAGAACAAACTCAACGAGATTGGCGAGACAAGCCTGACTTGTCTGAATTGATCAAAAGATTGATCTATCATATATATATATATATACTTTTTGATTATAGTAATACGTACATTCTAATATCGTATACTGTATAGTAAAGTAAGCCGTACTTGCATACAATGTTATGCAAAGATCTGAAATGCTATGACGGCATTTCACTGGCAGCCGAATTGATGCAAGATCATTCCCAGCTATGCCTGAAATTTCAAGTCCCAGCATCTTTCCAAAGACTTTCTCCCTCACACGCTGCGGCTGCTGCGCTATAGATCCGTTCATTGCTCCAGTGCTTCCTGTCCGCCTCGTCCAACAGGCGCAACGCCAACGTGCTCAGGGAGGCACGACCCAAACACATCATCACCTCAGTGACATGTATCCATGCTGTCTTCCCGGTACCTTTCTTCCAGTCAGTCTCGATTTCTGGTGGCATTCACCCAAAGATCAAGCGAAGTTCTTTCCTGAATTTCTGAATTTCACCAAGTGGGGCTCAAGAAATGCCAGTGACAGCAAAAATGGGTGCCTTTCATATCCTCTTCTGCGTACTGATTTCAGGGGAGCTTTTGACCGAATGGAAGCAGCACCTTTAAAGCAACCTGAAGACAATTACCCTCCAAAGCTTCGTGGTGGCAATCTGGCCATTTCTAAATACACATCCATAAAGATACCTTTGAATCCCTTTTGACGTCTGAGTCTAAGGATGTTTAAGGCTAAGGTCTATCCTACATCTGAATGTGAATGCCCTGATCACATCACCCAAGCTATTCATAGGGTGCAGCTGGTCATCTTCGAAATAATTGAATACCTTACAATATGAGCCCTGGATGATGACCAAAGATTCCCAATAAATCTTCAGCCTATCCAAATCCCCGTGCTGCATCCAACGGTGTGTCTCCTATGGTGCTTGGAATCCACACTGTTCCACAGGTCACCACATCTGCACGACTTCCCAAATCCTCTATCATCCCAGCGTTTTGAGGAAGGGGTTTTGGCAACCAAATCAAGTCATGCAATTGTGGTTTATCATCAGATTCCATCACATTCCATCTGATTCCATCAGATTCCTGAATGGGTTGAGTTCTGTTTCTTCATTGTTTTGTTGATCGTTGTTTGCCAATGATGATTGCTTGGGCCGGATGGGAAAATAAAACACACACAAAACGCTTGTCAAATGACAAATTTTCCGTTCAAACTCACATCTAACTGAATCTATCCCAGGATTCCACGCATAGCCCAACCATAGCAACCCGTTAAAAATCCAACCAGCCTCCAGCATGGACAAGCACAACCACCAGCCATGATCACTTCCTTGACCACTCAGTGCGGCATTGTAGGCTACCAAGGAGTTACTGCGGAACCTGGGCATAGCAGACATTTGTTTGTTGGAAGACATCCTTTTGAACATCAAATTTTGTTCAAATGTGTGTTTGTTTTCTGTATCAGTTTTAGTGTAAATATATATAGAGGCTAGGATTATATACTCTATCTATCTTTATTCAAATCTGTATATATGTATATATACATATCATCTGCATATATATATATATATATACCTTCCAACAATACAACTGATTCGAGCCAAAAAAAGTCTACCAAGAAGTCATCACCAAGCAAGTTACAGAGTTCCACTGTTCTTGCCCTTGATCAACGTAGCAAGGCTGTCTTCCCAAGCCAGTTGCTTGCTGTAGCCATTGATCAAGGTGTTATAGGTAACAACATCTGGTTCTTGAGCATGCCCTTGTATCATACCTTTTAGATGTGTGGTAAAACAACAAGCAAAAAAAAAAACAAGTTTCTGGAGGTGTTGGGGTTGTTTCCAAACCATGCTGAAGCTGCAGTCTGGCTTTTTGTTCAATCTGTTGTTGGTCGGAAAAAAAATCAGAAAAGTTGTTCCAAGACAACCACCGAGATACGCAGAAGTCGTTCCAAATGTTCCGCATTCGCAAAGGCACAAGCTCGTAGTACGCTGTTACAAACGATGATGTCGGGAGTCAAGTCCTTCTGAGGTAACCTGGTTTCACATTTTTCAGGTGAATTTCTTCACAAAAAAACTTCCAGTGTTGCCCAACTCCGGGGGAAAAAATCGCAACCAAGTCACTCATCAAAAAGCCATAAGGCCCGCTGCCATGGACCTGACGCACAGGCAGAAATGGCTGCACTACTTCCCACCACAGTCATCTCCAGACGTCGCAAAGGGCTGACTTCTAGCAACGACAGAGATAAGGCCCAGCGATGGCCTGACAGCTTGGAATTATCACAGAGAATGTACCATGGAGAATTTGAGAACAAAGGATTGCCAATTTGTTTTTTTGTTATGGAAATTATTAGGGTGGAAAATGTTAAACCTCCCGCCAATCTCTGTTGTTTTCCTACAACAACACGTAAGCAGATCATATAAATTCATATAAATTCGATACTGAAGGATTGTGTGCCCAAGTCTTGGATCAAGCACTTGGTCCTGGTTGAGGTGACATCCTCTGTTGGTTGCCATGGGACATGGGTATATCTTGTAACAGCCCACACCACCAGAAGTCTCATAGTGGTACTGGGATGGCATATCCGGGATTCAATTCGCTATATATATATATATACAGTCATAGTGGGTACTGTATATGGATATCAGAAGTGGTGACAGCAAGAATTTCCCTACAAGAGGTTGGCATTAATTCTGTAACATGATTAGACCTTCTGGACCTGAATGGTCATTTTCCAAGACAAACCCAGAACCACAACTGGTGATATGACCAGCCACGAAAAACACTCGAGATCACCAACAAGTTTACACCATGTCATACATCTCTCCCAAAATCCACCCACCCACCACTACCATCGCCTTTCTCACACGCGCTTATTGCAGAATTCACCACCACCGGCGTGACCGCTGTCTGCGAAGATCGCGTGCCCAAGGCAATGGCTGAGCGCCACTGAGAGGCCTTCTCTGTGGAGCTCACCGTGGCGCCCAGGATGAAGGCATCGGGCTGAAGGCCTTTCATCGGAAGTTTGGGCGACCAAAAATGGAGTCAGAAATGGAAGGTTGATGATGGTTGATGATGGTTGATGATGTTTTATTATCCGTTTTCAAGGCAGAATCATATCATTTGTTTGGTTGATTTTAAAAAAAGGACCCGTGAACTAGGAACTTGGATTTTTGTTAGCCTTTGACTACGTTCTCTCAAGTCTATGCATTTGGAATCACACTATTCATGCTGATTCATATTCCTACCTCAACCTTCTTTACTTCCAAAATGTTTGTTCGAAATCCCCCAGGGCGTCCCATCAACCCCTTCCCTACATTCCTTGCAGTCCCACCGTCCCACCTTGGACTTTCACCAAGTCCGACACTTCCAAGGCCCATTGCCAAAGTTGTGCCCGACCACAAGCACCAATGGCTTTGGTTGCAGCTCCCAATGGATGCCGGCCCGGTGATTGGTGTTTCAGACCCTCCAGTGCCAAGGACCATGTGGGGGCCATGGGGATGAATTCTAAGGGCCAAATAGGGCCTGCGGCAAAACTCCAGCTATGGGAGCATTCGTAGCGTTCATCATGACAGGTCTCGGATCCAGTAAAGTGAAAGAAGTGTACATATTACACCATCCTGATTTTTTCAACACTTCAAGCACAAATCTGTCTATACTATATTCTCACACATGCTGCAGTGGTCACTGGTCGCGGTGGCATTTTTTCCAGGTGAGACGCACTCATCATGCAGAGCTTCCCCCCATGGGTCCAGGTCACGTGGTCTGAATTTGATTCTGTGTTCTTTGAAGAAACCTATCCCGGATAACACTGGAAGTGAATGAAGTGTATGTATTTGAGTCATTTTTTTTACCTTTGATATTTGATAGTCTTTTGTTCATTAGAGTGGATCTGTTTTCCAGATTTTTATGTGTCGTCACCACAATTTCGTCACATCTCCATTGAAGTCGCAGCGAATTCACACGAGTTTCATGAATCCTGCGCCGCGCCATGATGCAAACCTGAGCGTTCCGGAACGACGTACATCAGAAAATGAATTGCATATGCAAAAAACATGTTCAACTATAATGAAACAAGCTGACAATGTATACAGTCATCTACCTGGTTGAAAGGTAGGCTTCAACATACTTTAAAGTTTTTTGTCACTTGGGAACCTTTCACCAAGCGCGGGTAACAACAAACTTGAGAAGGCATGTGGACAAAAGCTATCTCCACGCAAGTAGCATGATGGTGGTGATGCTTATCATCATTTCATTACTATCATTTATTGTTGCTATTATCATACGTGTGGTGACGGAAGATAAACATCATTATCATCAGAATTGCTAGCATCACTATCGTAATTGTTGCCATTGCCATTGTAGAATGTAAAAAACGGATATATACTGTATACTGTATAAGAAAGAAAAGAAGCAATCTCGTTGTCATCATCGACAGAGACTAACATCGTTATCAATATGTACCGGCCTAGTCATTGCATGTATTGTAGTAGCATCACCTTATTCCAATGATCATCATGTCGATGACGAGATTGATGGTTGGGATGGCGGTCACAAGTCATCAGCACCATACGTACGTCTGAAGCTGAAGGATTTTGGGGAATTTTGCTCTTCTGTGAAAATATCAAACAGTTCTGAATAATTCATAAAGAAATTGCAGCCCCCAATTCATCTTTCCCAAAAGTAGTTCCAAGCTTGCGTGACATCTTCATGTGCAGTCAAACACTGAGGCTGCTTTTGTGAGGTCAAAAGGAACGAAGCCTTGATTGAAGCAACTATGAGAGTCAAGATGAAGTTGTGCGTATGTGTTGTGTGTCTATCTTTATAGATCTACATAAAGTCTTTATGTAATAATGTACGTGTTTATGATTGCTTCTGTATCCACCCATCAACAACATTCAACAACCCCGTGCAAATTCTATCAAATTCTATGAACACCCCCTCATCCTTTAAAAAAAAATGGTTCCCCCCCTCCTCAGTTCCCCCCTGAAACACAGCACACCCAAAAGCCGTCGATGCGGCCGCCTCTTTTTTTGATCCCGGGTGCGAGGTTTTCAAAAAAAAAAGCTGCGGCCACAATTTTCCTCGCTCAGACCTCACCAGGACCAGGGGCTGGTGCCTCAATCACCTGGTACCGCAACCGGTTGGGGTTTTGTGGAGGAAAGATGAGGTTGGAACTTTTATCTGCAAAAAAACAAACTGAATCTTCATAAAGATGGAAGATCTGACAACTTGAAAATGTCATGCCTTTCTATCAGCAAAAAAACATGTGGTCCTTCTCTCTTGAAATTCTGGGTTGCTTCATATATGCAGCCATCATTGGTCAAATTGTATCATCTGAATTCTTGCTTTCATTTCACGCCTCCCAAAGGGCAAAGCCATTGGTGTTCACGTTGGAGAAGTTCACTCGGTCAAACTTCACCTAGAAATCAGCAAAGGTGAACCGAATCAAACAAAAAATCCTCTGCTCACAATTCCAACCACACGAGACACTTCCCGGATCTGTCTTCGAGAAAATACACTTTTGAGTGCAGTGAGTCCGGAAAAAATAATTGCTGTAATAATGAAAACTCTTCCTTTTGGTTCAATACACTCAAATAAAATCAGCTGATCTGAGCATCCACACCGTCACAGGGTACTTCACTTCAGGCTTCTGGTTGACGTTGACCACTTGACCACGAGTCTGGAACCTCAAAAGATCAACGACTTTGGGCTCAACAGCGCCTGCGTTGGGAATGGGGGATCCATAAGTATCAATAAAGTATCTGATTGTTTCTAGGGAATATATGAGAATATCTACTGCCCTCCCTGAAACTAACATAGAACCTAAAAATTGATGGTTGCAAGATGACTTTCTTTTTGGGAAAGCCTATTTTCAGTGGCTATGTTAGTTTCAGGGAGTGTAAATGTATACATATGAAAGGGTATCCATGTGTGTGTGTGTGTGTGTGTGTGTGTGTGTGTGTGTGAGTC
>DF245059.1:0-20981 GCA_000507305.1 Breviolum minutum Mf 1.05b.01 | reverse complement strand
GAGTGTGTATAGATATACATTTTTATATGCATTCGTAAATATATAGGTGTGTTTTGATTTTTGAACAATTTTTGGATACCAGGTGGGAGTACTTTTTCTTGCTTTGTGGAATTCCCTTTATGAAGATTTTAAGAATGTTTTGAATGGCTTTGCATTTTGTATCCTCAGAGGACATGTATTTGCTCGTGCACACAACTGTTGACGATGGTGGTCAATAGTCCCTTAATAAGGCCTTCTTGGGGGGAGGGGTGCCCTTAGATTCCATGAAGACAGGAAATTAGACATCACAGGCAGCGAGCAGTGTGATGAACAGTGGTTTTTTCTCCCTTGACAGTTGACATTATCTGTAACTGGTCCCCTACTCAGCACAATTCCACCAAAAATGGCAGATCTCTTCTTTTTTTGGGGGGGTACGGTACTGTAGCATATAGCGCATATATATATATATACCTACAAAATATGTCTATATAAATATCATATGATAGATCTCAATAAAAAGGGTCTCAACAGCTATATCACCTTTTTTTTTACTGTAAACGATCTCCCACCCAACCCCATTGAGTTTAAAAACCGGGTTTCCCCGGGGTCGAATTCCCTCAGGCTTCATTTCAACGTGCGTCGACAGATGCTCTTCAAAGCACCAAGCCGTTCCGCGAAGGTGCCGGGGAAGTCACCCAGTCGCGGGACCCGCGGGACCGGTTGGGGCGTTTCGGGGCCGAAGGTTCCCTCCTGTAGCTGAGGGATGAGGAAAATTATCCACCCATGTTGGAAGGTAAATTGCCTAAATTTCAGGTCGGCCGGCCTGTCAGATGTGTGGACCTGTCAGTCATCTCTACCAGGTGATTCAATCAGCCGCCATGACCGGCTTCAAAAAGACTTAGTTGGAGGTCACTAACAACCTTTCCAAAAGGTCACTTAAAAACCATCCCAAAGAGGTCACAAAGAATTGCCAGGGTATGATTTATTTCACTTGTGTTTTTTTTGATGTTTGATTATCTTTTGTTTTCAAGCAGGTCCATTGTGTTTCCCAAAATTGGCACATGAACTTACCAAAGGGTTAGCAGAACGATCAACCAAGGATATCCATGAAAGGATACTCATCCGTGACAAGTACTACACTGATTGGAATGTAGCCAGATTCGGGATCTGCATTTTGTAACGTTTTGTAGTGAAACACCTTGTTTGGGTTCACGTGTTTATAGAAGGTGTTTACAACCTGCGTTTGTAGTATAGAATTTGGGTCGTTTTGAAATGCGTGGTCCCTTCAAGGTACGTGGGCGTTTCGGAAAATAGGGGTACCCCCAAATCATCCATTTTTAATAGGGTTTTCCATTGTATTAATAGGGTTTTCCATTGTCCATCCATTTTGGGGTACCCCTATTTTTGGAAATACCCATGTAGCTAGAAGAATGGCTCCCAAAAAGGTGTGCGCCCAGGCGTCGTTTTTGAAGGCAATCGACTGAGATCAGGATTGGGAACCCAGGATTTTTGAATCATCATTTCCAGGTGATTCAAAGTGACCTTTTGATCCCCTAGTTGGAGGTCATTTAACCCCTTAAAAGGGTCACTTAACCATCCCAAAAAGGTCACTTTGAGTCACCAGGTTTGTAGCAAATTGCTTTTCATGTCCAAATATCCATCATTAATAAATTTTCAATCTCCATTTTGTAGCATTTTTTGTTGCCGTGAATCCTATTTGTGTAGGAAACCAGACCTCATGTTGTAGCAAAAAGGTTCCAACGGACTGAAGTGCCAACGGTTTCTCCATTGAGCTACGTTTTTTTTTGAAATGATGAAATTTATACAAAATTGGAACTTTTTAATAGTTGCGTAGGCCATTTAGCTTGGGCGGAGGCATGGCGTAGTCATTTGGCGTAGGTAAAGTTGCGTAGGCATTTCGCGTAGGCAGATGGAGCAACATGTTTAATTGCTCTTGACTTGTATTTTCTTATCTAAAAAAGGCACATGGATCATTTGCAGTTGCAGGACCTTGGACCAACAAGTAAAACCACCAAAAATTGAATGTAATACAATTTGTTTGAAGGAAAGTCACATTTTTACTCCAAAACTTAGTCAACCTCCGCGGATGTTCTGCGTAGGCTTCGCGTAGGCATTCGCGTAGGCTTTTGGGGACAATTCCATCTATGGCCCAGCAACCTTTGATGTCCCCTTATTGTATATGGTGGCAGCCACAGCCAGTACTTGTACAAACTTGTGCAACCCCAAAATGACAATGAAAGGAAATGAAAACCCAAAAGGCCAAAATGAAAGGAAATGAAAGCCGAACAGGCCCAAAAGGCCAAAATGAAAGGAAATGAATACCCAAAAGTTCAAAATGAAAGAAATGAAGGCCTAAAAGGCCTCACTCGTCCGCAAAAAGGAAGAAAAGGTCCGCCCCAAAAAGAACCGCGTAGCTTCCTCGTAGGCGCCGCACAAAGCCTACACACCGCGTAGGCCAAAACGTTGGTAAAAACCTACCGCGTAGGCATGGCGTAGGCATGTTCTGCCAGTGTATACACCCCACACCACCAAAAAAACCACAGCTCATTGATATCTAAGGCGAGTCTAACGATGTTAGTTTCCCTCTTTCATGATCATCCCAACATAGCTTAGATCAAAATGCAGACATCAACATCGACACTTCACAACGAAAACATGTGCAAAACCACTTGGGCCACTTGGGGCTCTGAACCAACTGCAATTACACACTGGACAATTAACATGTGAAAATCACCTAAGTGAAAAAGGACAATCATCTTCTAAACATCCATTATTGTGTTCCATGTTAATTTTCCAGGGTGTATCACCTTCAATCTCCGTTTCGGGTTTCTTCTATGCAGCTCAGCGCCTGCAGGAGAGGCGCTGACGAGAAAACATCCTTTTCGGGTGTTTTCCTCGCGAGGAATCCTGCGACTAGAATTGATCGGCGCTGACTGACTGTCTAATTTGGGGAAACTCTGCAAGTCAAACCTGAAACTCTCAGCTTCAGCTTCGGGACCCCCAAAAAAAACCCGATGTTTAGCGGGTCCAACGATACAAAGGCGCTGGTTGCGGGGATTTTTTGGGCAGTCAGAAGTTCCGCTCAGTTTTCTGGTGAGTTCGAACGCATAGCTGCTATGCTGGGGTGAATGTAGCAGCCAATCTCCTGATGTTTAGAGGTATTTTAATGATTTCTTAGATCTCACCTATGCATCATAGGGATGCCCAGTGAAAGATTTCCATTTTGGAGTTCCATGAGTTTATTTGCGTATGGAAGCCACATTCATTGGCATGGTGTGACGCGGATATACCAAACCTGTGGGTAATTTATATAAGATGATTCTGGTTGAAAGACAATCCTGCATAAATTGGGATGGTTAGGAGGCTGTACTTCGCGATTTCCAGCACAAAGGTATTTTTTGATACATTTGACATGTTTTTCCTGGTTGAAATATCGTTCATGGTTCAGAAATCCTCGAAGATTTGGGTAAAAAGTCAGCTATTCTGATTTTGATCCCATCAAAAAAGACCCAAAGAGGTCGTTTTAGGGAATTTATCAATCATTTCAGCAATCTGGAGGTTGGCGAATTAAAGTTCACAGTCCACCGAATTACTGCACAATTCATCCATAGTCCATTTGCAACGTTCCATTCCCCTAAAATAATTGCCAAAGAAGCCGCCAGAAAGCTTGGCAGCATGTCTTCTTCGCCAGCACCTTGTCGTACATCCAATGTGCCTTAAGGCTAGGTGGATGACAGGGCAACGGCCCTGCCGACAACAGATTTACTAGCATCACATTTCTAACCAAATGTGATCCGATCTAATAAGAACTGTCCAGGGAGAACCTTGGAAATGTTTTACAGGTTCGATGGAGTTGGCCTTTTTAACAACAAAATGCAACTGTTTGGAAGATAAGCGATGAAGAAATCACACTGCCATATCTATTAGACGTCAGATTCTTCAATTTTGAACCAGACAAACACACAACCCTTGGACGCCAAAAACTCCTTCGACCACCTGGGAGTCTCGGACGTGTCATGACGTGTTCCCTGGCCATCGCCATGGAAATCTGGACCTGTGGGATGGGTTGGACCTTCCCACGTGAATCGCCATGGAAATCTGGACCTGTGGGATGGGTTGGACCTTCCCACGTGAAAAAAGTCAGGACGAGGCTTTAAACAGTCAGACCTGATGCTTGTGGCGGTTAGATGTTTCGATCTTTTTGACAGAGAGATGACGAACGGCATGTCGTTGCGAACGGCAATTTTGGCAGGGCTCTGCTGCGAAAATTCCAAAAGATTGGGCTGCCATTTCAATCCCTTTCTGAAGACAGCCCCACTGACTGTTCTGCGTCGTGAATGTCCGATTTTGGAGGTTGTTTTTCGCCGCGGTTTGGTCGGGAAAATTTCGGGTGTTGGTCCAGGAAAACAGATACCTGGAATCTAGGGTAGATGTGTGCTGCTCAACAACGTGCGCGCGTCTGGACTTCCTTTGTTTTTTGTTGTCACTCAGAAAATATTGGTGCTTGTGCTGGTCTAACTGCAACAACTTTTGTTTGCAAACAGGCAAAACATGGCGATTTTCATTGCAATCTTTCTTTGATTCCCCGAAACTTGTAAGCAATAGAAGCTGAGGAATATATTTTTCCAGGGTTTAGTCTATTGTTATGTTTTTTTGTTCATGATCACAACAATCACATTAATTGTCTTGTGATTGAAATTTACAGACCAACTGAAGGGCATTTTTCCCAATATGGGTGTTTCCTAAAATGGTGGTACTTCCAAAACAAACCAAAATGATCATTTTTAGTAGGAAAACCCTTTGTTGTTGGGGAAACCCACCATTTAAGGAAACATGCATATAGCTTCAGTTCTGGTTTTCACATTTTTTTTGAAACGGAAAGCATCCAAGGCTTCAAATTCAGTTAGACCAATCCACTCGCTGCCTGGTCCCGGATTTTGCGCCGGTCTCCGAAGAGCTCGAAAAATCGGGGGGCACCTTTCGGGTCGGGTCACGTGTGTGCCTCCGAAAAGGGGGGAGACAAGCCAACTGGCTTTGATTTTTATCCCATGGATTGATAGGAAATTGATATGAAACAAGATGGTTGATATGAAAGTGCTATGATTTTTTATCCAATCGATTGATATGCAAGATTTGTTATTTCACTGCAGCAGGTTTTTGATGAGAAAACCCTTGGCAACGATACTCCCTGGGCACTCCGAAACTGCACAGCATCAATCATATACATCATATACATCAATATTTTTAATAAATAATCGTTACGCATCAATCAATGTTTGAAGCAAGTTGTTGGTATTAGGTGATTCAAAGTGACCTTTTGATCCCCTAGTTGGAGGTCACTCAACCCCTTAAAAGGGTCACTTAACCATCCCAAAAAGGTCACCTTGAATCACCAGGTACTGCTTTTCTTCCTCCTTAAACCTTTTCTTTGATTGACATCTGACATTTCATTGTTTTTTCAGACTGGGTCAGAAAGAGTAGATATTTGATTTTCCAGTTTTGAACCCCAAGATATCCCGAAACACCATGGGATTTTTTGTGGCCAGACATCTATCCCTTTAAAATTGAGCAATACATGAAAAAACAGATGAGTTTTTATGGAAATCTTATCTCAATATGTTTTGTTTCTGGATTTTCTTTGTCAATTCAGTCATTCTTTGTTAACTTTTCGTGCTTGACAACCCCTGGGGAGATGAGGCACCCACAGCCCTTATGCCCTTTGTTCGCACCCTTCGGAAAACACCGGATGAAGGTATTCTACCCCGCTCCGCCGGTCCGTGCGTGTCCAACAACCCCTTTGGGTGCTTCAAGCGGACGTTGCCGTAGATGGAATCCAGCAAAAGCAGGTGATTGGTCATATTACCCATACCATTCATGTATGATATATTTCCCTACATGAAAACCATAAAGATCAACCAAATGTAGGTAAATACCCTGAGTATACCATACATGGATCCTATGGGTTAGGCAACTATTAAATACTGTGCTTTAATTGCAAGGGTTCCATGTCTTGCAGGTGGTACAGGATTTAGGAAATTGAGAGAAGTATTAATTAACTTACTTGTATTACGGTTTTGCAATTTTCGGGCAGATGTGTAGTTACATCTTGATAGCTTCTGTACTAAACAAAAAATTGGAATGGGTGTGAAAAGGGCCCAACAAAAACAAACACCTCAAAATTCAAACCCCACAAGAATTTTGCCGTTTTTTTCTCCGGCGTTCTGAAAAAACCATCCATTTCCGAAGCCAAAAAAAAGCAACGGGTTTTTGGAGGGTTTTTTTTGGTGCAAAAACCAAGACTTCCCGGAATCCCGCAGATGCCTTAGGATTGATTCCGATCCAAAGGAGTCAATGATAAAAGGGGCCCCAAAAAAGGTTGAGAAAAGGTTTTTTTGGGGGGATTTTATCTCCGGAAAACTAACATGACATTGGAAAATCACCATTTTTAATAGGAGATACATCTTCAAATGGTTGGTGGTTTTCAAACATTTTTTATTTTCACCCCGAAACTTGGGGAAGACATTCCCAATTTGACTAATATGTTTCAGATGGGGTTGAAACTGCCAACGAGCTACTCCCAAAACGGTCCTGTGGGGAGTCAAATTTCATATGGCTGCCATTGACATTTCAAGGATCCCCGGAACCTGAGCCACCAACCTACTGGATGATGGGGGGGCACTTTAACGACCACCACCCCCAAGAGGTGGGAGATTTTTTTTGGAGAGTTTCCCAAGAGGTATCCCCAAACCCTGGAAGATTTAACATAAGTACCAAAAATCCCATGGGTTTGGAAGATGTATCTCCTGTCAAAAAATGGCTATTTTTGCTATCTATGTACAATTTTGGGGGTGTAAACATAAAAAAGTCCACCGTGTTTTTTTGCCACAGAATGTGACTTTTGTTTTTATTTGTTGGTGCATCCATTAGGGGGAGAAATGAATCCGTGATTTCAGCTGAAAATCCCCACGAGAACGTCTATTGGAGTCGTCGTTGACCGCTGTAAGTGATCCTGTGGAAACGGTGTGACCTTGGACACAGAGTTGGACGGTACATGTGAAAGATCGGATGGGGGATTTTCTCAGTTATCAGCTGAAACTTTTTTCCAAAAGCCTCTGAAGATCTGTCTCTTTTTGGTCAGTATGACATATCCTTAAAATGGGAGAACAAAAACATCTCGCACCTTGAAAGATGCCAGAAGAATCGTTTCCCAGCAATGTTAACTTAGTTTCAGGGAGTATATGCACGCTTACCCCATAAATCCTGATGGAGTCTCAGGATTTTAGTGGAAGTGGTGGTACCTACAGACCTGCAATGGGGAAAGCTGTTAACTCCTGGCTCAACATTTGCTTTTCTTGAAACCCAAATGAAATGGTTCGAGTCCAAAAAATCAGTGGGCCCAACAAACGACGTGCAAGTTGTTTCCTCAAGAAAAACTCATCAGGGATCTTAAGGGGAGCTGTCAAGAGGGATGATGGCCATCATTGATACTCAGCAACCACTTGTCCCTACAAAGATTCTGAGAAGTAACCCCAGATCCAGGTGTAAAACCTTATACAACTGACTTTTTTTTTGATCACTTCACTGACTTCACTGACTTCATGACCTGAAGATTTGAGAATCCGACCGATCCAACTGATGTGTTTTCAAGCAACTTGTATACCATTTTGACGCACCCTCGTTGCTTCAAGGGTCGTTTTTCAGCGGTCCAAAGTGCTGTCAATATAGGTGGGTCGGACAGCGGAAACTTGGAGAGCAAGTAAACCAAGACAGAATTAGTTGGAGAGGTTTTTTTTCAAGGTTTTGACTTGTTAAAATCTGGGAGTCAAGATAGTATCACTATTTTTTTACTGGGTGGTGGTTTTGAAAGATGTTTTATATTTTCACCTTTACTTGGAAGTGATCCAATTTGACTAGTATTTTTCAGATGGGTTGGTTCAACCACGAAGTAGACTATTAGAGCCTTGGAGGTGTCTCCAGCGTCCCTCCTGTTCAGTTGAAGTTGAAGTTGAAGTTGTTGCTGTTGTTGTTGTTGTTGTTGTTGTTGTTGTTGTTGTTGTTGCTGCTTGGTTTCAAAGTTGACTAGACACACCAAAGACTTCAATGAATGGTCTTTGAGCCGCACTTCTGCCCCCCTGAGCCACTCTTTGAGACTTGCTCGGTGTTCCTGCAATCAGAAGTGCTCAACCAGTGTTGTGACCAACGGGGTGAAATAACTTGGGGGGCTCAAGGTAAGTGAACAGGAGAATCTTCCTTTTGGAGATTCCTTCAAGATCTGATGACTGTGTGAATGACTCGAAGGTTTTTGCCTAACAGACCATTCCTTTTTTCGAAAGGTGAGTCAGGCCTAATTCATGGTTTGGTCCTCTGAAAATCAATGGGTGGTTTTATTTCCCAATGAAATAGTTCCTTTTTTAGGGGACATTCAACATTCGTTGGTTTTCCGGGGTGTACAGATATGACATGAAAGGAGGTCTCACCATTCGGGGACTGGAAACCCTCCGCTCTAAAACGACTCCATTGTCGGGTAATTTCAATTCCAGGAATCAGTGCACATGGAAGTATAAAGCCTGGTGTAGAAGGGTCAATTTAAGGTCCCATGTTTGATTCTGGATGATTTGAATTTTTAACAAAAATTAACAAATGAAGATGTACATATAATTATATCAATAAATAAGAACAATGTTCAATGCAGAATGACAGAATGAGATTCCTTTACAGGTTTCAATTGCGGATTCTTCGAGCAGTTCTGGTTGTGAGCAGTTGTTAGTACTACCCTCTGCCGCTGGGTGATGAACATCCTGACAAATGCGGTGGTGTGGCCAAAGAGCAATCTCGACGTGCTTTGCTGAAAAAGGCTTTTGCTGCGGATTCGCACCGCAAACTCTTCAGTCGCATGTGTTTCGTCAATTTGGAAAAGACTCGTCTAGTGTGTCTCGACAGAAACCACAGAAAAAATGACGAAATGTAGAATGGAAAGCATCATTTTGCTTAGAACATACCCTCCAGTTTGTTTTCAACAAGGCTGGCTGGAAAATCCCCACGTTAGGGAATATATCGACTCAATCCGGGTGTCCAAGGCTCCACCGGTAGACAACCACCGTGGGTCACGTAACAACGTTGACGTACTCGCGTGTCGGCCACCACACGGGTGGTTGGTACCAACGGACGTTTCCAGTAGCCAACCTTTCTTGGAGGTGTTTTTTTTTCAAACAGCTTGTTTGCATCATACTGTCATACTTAACAGCTTGACTCATTTAAGATTATACAGTTAGTGCTATGTCTCAACGTCCATATCAGCATGAAGATCGCCAATTGCATCACATCGCTACTATCACCATCATCACAATGGCCATCATTATCATCACAGACGTCATCACCGCCAACGTTGTCAATATGATGCGGTATCATCATCACCATCACCATGACCGTGACCATCACCATTGAACATAAACGGCATCGTCGCCGTCATCATCATTGCCACTGTGCTAGTTATTTTCATATTGCTTTTCATTATCGGGATGGTAAACATCGTCAACATCATCAACATCGTCGTTCTCATCACCATCGCCTTACTACGCGGATCAGCACGATACCAGCACCATATCAGCACCATTGTAAGACTACAAGCATCCTCCCTGCAACACCACAAAGCAACACCAAGAATCACCAGCATTTCCAACTTCTTGTGGATCACCACAGCCAACAACAAACGACAACATCCACACCCACAACAGCAACAACAGCAACAACAACAACAACAACAACAACAACAACAACAACAACAACAACAACAACAACAACAACAACAACAACAACACGAGCAGCAACACCAGCAGCAGCAGCAGCAACAACAACACCAGCAGCAGCAGCAACAACAACAACAACAACAACAACAACAACAACAACAACAGCAATTCAACAAACACCTCTTGCAACGATCCGTTTGCGCAGAAAGCAGTCATGATTCATCAACGAAAACGTTTCTTGTTTGGTGTAATCGTCAAGAACAAAACGGGAAGCGCGCCACGATGCCGGCTCAGCCGATGTGATGAGGTGATTGTAATGATTACAGCCATGTGGAAATCGCGAAACACGAATGACGATAGCATACGCCAAACCGTGGGGAAAAAATGATTTGATTTCGTGGCTTCGCCTTGGCGTCTAATGGACGAATGACTGACTGAAAGCCGCAGGTTTGGTCAAAGTCAACGTATACGAAAAGTGGCGCGCAGTTTGGAAGTGTTCGAAAAATACCAGGGACGGTGCGAATTCCAGGCAATTAAAACCACTGAAGATTCTTGCGGTCGGTAATTGCGAACAACCCAAAGGTGGCAAAAGTGGAAGTGTAAAAAGAAAGTCAGCAAAGAATCTGTCCAACGAGTCCATGTTTTATAAATCGGACAAATATAGATGTTTGTAAATGTTTGTTCTTTGTGGCTGCTGCATGAAAAGTTTTCGATGATCACAGGACTGTGAACTTCCGTTTCTTAAGTATGAACGGTGAATGAATATATATGTACTTTCATGCACGCAAGTTTGTCGCGACATAGATATGATGTGTTAAATCGAACATCTTGATCACAATTTTCCTACTCGTCCGTGCGTTATACTCTACACGGTTTCGTGGCCTCCGGAAGTACAGCTGGAAACCGACATGCCAAATCCTTTTCAACGGGCGGAACCCCTTCGTTTTCGTAGGGTTTTTTCATCCATCGAATCTTCGGCACGAAAAGGTGAATCCAACCTGCGCTGGGTCACTACTTGTTTTTTTGCAAATCCGACGTTTGAACTAAAGATTTTGGGAAGCGGATGTGGCATCTGGTTTTTTGATGTGTCGAAATAAATAGATCTAATGTGACGCATGACGCATCTCGTGAATCATGCATCCTTATAGATGTATATTCCTCATGATTTTTTGCCGTGGTTTCCTTCGGTCGGCACCGGATCATGTTTGGCTATGTTACAATCCGCCACAAAAACCGCGCGTTCCATACCCTCTCAGCAGCACCAACGTGCCAAACGGGCGTTAACAAAAACCTGGGAAAATCCGCTGCAAAATCCGTTTGGGAATTCGTCGAAAGCAACACCGTTTTCATTCTGCAAATTTACCAGCCTTTATTCCGAGATTTTCGGACTTTACAGAGTGAGTCAGCGGAAGGAAAAGGACACTTTTTGGAACAGTAAGGCGTGTTTCCTCGAAATACGAAATGTGAAATATACCTTCATTAGTCAAAGCAAATGAGTAGCTGAAACTTGGCGGTAGTAAAGTGTTTGCAGCTAGAAAAGAAAGCTTTGCAACGCCCTTTGTCCATGAAACTAGAGCGTCAAGTTCGGTTTTGGCAAATAGACGCCATTCGCGATTTCTTTGCGTTTGAACCTTCCCGACCGAAACAGGTTTGTAGACAAATGGATCGCGTGAAATGATGCAAACTTGCGGAAAGTTAAGGCTACTGACGACTAACTCACCACAATTTGCGCAAAGGACGCAACAAGGACAAATGCTATTGGGAAGGCATTTGCGAAGCGTTCTCAAAAAATAGAAACGCCTTCGAAATTATGTATCTTTGAGGATGCGTGTGCTTGACTCAATGTACAATGCACTATTCATCAATTTTGTTTATTTTGGAGGTTTCCGTTGCTAACCACCGTGTTGTAGTTATTCTACAAGCATGGTGAAGATACCGCGTTTTTCTGGGTGGCTTGAACCAACTAACGAAACCTTGAATCATTGTCGGATTCATGAATTGACCACGACCACGTTTGCAATGATCGGACGTTGCGTTTGGATGGAGGTCGCCCTGGATACCTAGAAACCTAGAACGTATGGTTGCAGTGCACCGCCGACCTCGTCACCCGGAAGAGCTATTAGATTTCACTGTGCACTGACCGATGTGCAGGGGAGTCTCAGGAAGAAGACAAAAGAAGTGGAAAACCCACCACTTTCCAAGGGTGCGCCCGTGTTGTTCTTGCCAGCGCCGCCCGATGCCATGCCATGACAGCTGAAAACTTTTGGGCATGGGCGGACGCCAAGATTGTGATTTTGGATAAATCAAAAGTTTATTTTTGTCGTTGTGGCTTGCCTTTTGTGATCATGACAGTTCGGACCTTCTCGTTTGAATTTTGCAGTTGATATTGTCCAATCAATTGGGGGAAGTGCAAGGTGAAAATAGCAACAAGTGCAACACCGATTTTTTTTCCATCCACGCCGGAGTGCACCAAGGATGTGCTGACCCATGTTTGTTCAGCAATGTCAGCTTGGCGATTCAACGCGGAGCTATCTTTATTTGATGTATGCTTCGTTGATGACATGACCCCTTTTGCGTGAAAAATTGCGGAAACAATGGCTCTATTGGATGATGTGGCGCGCCAATCGTAGAACATCGGGTTGCATTTGGAACGAAGCAAGGTTCAGTCGCGATTTTCTTCGCATACAGAAATACGCATACAAATCTTGCCCGAGCGACACAGGAAATTCTTGCATCCAAACATCAATGCTCGAAGCACCCGTGTACAGAAGTATTGTCACGAAAACTCCATGTCTCATACTTGGCTGCCTGAAACCATGATGACTGAGGAATGGAGAACCTTTTGTCCACACAGGCAATTTTTGTTTGACTCCAAGTCTGTATGCCGAGTGGCAGCCGATTTAGGGCACAGTTCGTGAAACACAAAAAATTCACACACATATGCCAACGAAGGGCTGAGTGAGACCTGCATGCCAAAGCACAGGTCAGGTCAGGCCAGGTCAGGTCAGCTTGCACGCCCACATGGCAGCCCTGTGTTAGGGCGCAAGCAACTTTATACAAAAAGAAACATTGTCTGCCCGTAATGAAGGCCACGAACTCTGATTCGAAACGATGCCAGGTTTCAGTCGATGTTTCTTTCCAATCACCGAGTTGTTTCCAGCGGAAAAAACACGTACTCTCCCATCCCAAGCAAAAGGAGGTCGGCCTCATCCAAAGCACAACACACCAATTTTACATTTCACGTTCATCAGCTGTCACTGAACGAAAAAAAATTATCGAATTGATTCATCCGAAGAAGAATGGTCTTGGGCGCGTTCCCGCCAGTTTCCAATTTGTTTGTGCTTGCAAAAAAGGTTGCCTCATCGAGTCCAACGTGTAAGCAGGGCGGACATTTCGTCGAACCAATGCAAGCTTCGCACAAACCATCGTCTTGGCAAGGTGGGAACATAGTCAGCAAATTCCCCGGGTTGCACCACGCACGCAGCAGACCATGTTTTCAAGCCATAACGGATTGCACGTGAAAAAATTTTTTCGTTCGTTCCAATGATGGGGGATTTAATGCCAGGGCAAAATCCAAAATCCACGTCACCAGCTGGCCCAACAATAAGACGGCGAGACACAATATATCCATGTTGTTGTACCATTCCTTTCTTCCAACTATGGTGTGCTTGCCCAGAACACTTTCGCTGGGATGTTGTGACTGAGTCGTCCACACGTTTGTATTTCGCCCATTCAGTTGTAGCATTGTCATCAGTTGGTCCAACAAAAAATTTGTTGTTTCAAACGTTTTCGCTAAAAATAATGAAATCGTTGGCGAATCTGAGGTCCAGAAGTGCGCGCATCCTATCTTAAAAATCCACGCCGCCCCCCGATACGAAACGGATCCCAATAGTATTGTTGTCCTCAATCCGCCCCATCTGGCCATTGTAAATGCACCACAATCTCAACAACATGTGATCGGACAGTCCATGTTCTCTTGAGGTTTCCCATAAGTATTCCATTTGCCGTTGTCAAATTTTCTCGACAAAGTCACACCCACAATCCACAGTGGCACATCAAGTGCAGGGGTTTTGTCGAGCATGAGGTTTGTGGTGAGCAGGCCTTCCTTCAATGCATTTACCAGCTCGGAGTCCATTCTGTTTTTTTGGTTGTCCTGCGCCCCAAGTTGTTTCCATTCTACCCATCACCAATCAAACAAGATCTGCATGCCCGTGGGCAGCCCCAAATGTTGTGTATAATATCGTGGCCACTGCAATTACCTGTAATCCGGATGTTGATTTTGCTTCCCTGGTTTCCGGCAAAATGTTGAAAATGGTTTGTTTCCATGTTTCCGGCACCTCTCCAGTCAAAAGTGCCCAATTGTAGCAATGCCTCCGCCATAACCTCGGGCGAATGGTGCAGGAATTCAGCGACCATCCCTACATCATCAGCAGCTTTGTTTGTCTTCAATCGTGCAAGTTTTTTTGGAATTCAGCTATGGCCAAGGGTGCCCGTGCCGAACAAGGTTGAGCAATTGGCACGCCAGGATTCCTGCAAACAATGTCAGGTAGCATCATAATGGAAAATAACAAATGAAAATTAAAATGAAGATAACATCATCATTGAAAAAATGAAGACGTTGCCAAAACGCTGATCTCTGGCTTCAGCGTTTTGGGCATTATGAAGCCGGTGGCCAAAGCGATGCTAGGGCAACACCGTTTGGATTGGAGTTTACCATTGGTCAAATGACCGTCCACCATGTGCATGAAGTAAGGCAACGCAATGTGCAAATGTGGAACAGTCATGTATAAACATTTGCATGGCTAAATCCTGACTTTGAGAGTGCCTGCCAGTAGTCAGCTAGTTTCGGGCGCAAGGTGTGAAACCAACATTATGGCAAAGTGTCGAAGTAGAGAAATCGTTTCGCACTGTTGCCCGAAATCGGTGGCGGTAGTTGTGCATATCCAATTTCCAAGCTGCAGCCACTAGGCATCGAGCGGGGACGCACTTATACGCCCAGAACATGGCGGGCCCACAGATAACAAATGTGAGCAAATGACAAAATATGTACATCACTGGAATATCGCGGCACATTGAACGGATTTATACGTTTTTTTTTATAAGTTTAGAACGGGGCCCCCGAAGTCACGACGACATCAAAAAAATCATAAAATTTGATACAAAATTTCCGGGAAACATGTATGACAATTGATGGCTTTTTACGGTAACGCGCAAAGGGAGGTTCAAATCGTCTATGTTCATATCAATTTACCTGAAATGTGGCGTGGTGAACACTGAGGTGATTTTTCATTACTGATGGCCAGAGGTTTTCGTGAGTGGCGGCTCAATTGGTTGACATGGTGTTGGATTTGTTGTCACCGCTGCCCTCATCGCCAGATCAATGGTCAATGGTCCACCCTGTAGGCCCCATTGGGCAGCCTGTTCCAGGCACAGGGGAAATGTGAAACAATTTCATATATACATTACCGTTTGCAGAAATGTAAAAATTCAGGGAGCATTTTGACTTTTGACTTTGCGCCTGCATGCCTGTCGGCAGCCCGTTTAGGGCGCAGGGTGTGAAACCAACACAATTGCGCTATCTAAAATCAAAGTTTAAAATTCGTGGAAATAGTGTTGCCACAGATCGGTGTCCTGAGCCGACCATGGCAGCTACTTCCCATGAAGGTAGGCCCTTCAGGCGGCAAAAATTTCCAAGGATGCTGTCCCAAGAATTTTTCGGGCGTCCAACCCGTCTCCGCCCACAAGGGTTCCAATGCAAAACCCGCTTGAGCCACCGGTGGTTTGGCAGCAATGCAAAAAAATAGGCCAAATTCCAATGGTGTTGTAAGCGCATTTCAGACCAAGGTTTGCATTTCAATTGTCCCATGAAGCTTTGAATGCGTCCATTCCACTGGTGAAGGATTTCGTGCCACGGTTGTGTCCAATCCACATCGCGAGGTGGCCCCACCACTGAATCAAGCAAGCGGCGTTGTAAAACATCAAAACGATGTAAATCCTGTTTGTAAATACTTCTATGTCCTGCTGCGCAACAAGCAACAGGTGATATGACACAGTCAAAGTATTCCAGTCTCTTTGAAATGGCAATCCGACTGTCGCAAAATATCCACCTATTTGCGTTGAAAATTATTGATGCTGCTTGCAGTCGGTGGTCAACATCCCAAGTAGTGGATTTGCTCAATGTAGTTGTGAGCATGCAGCCAAGCCATTTATGGCTTGATTCCCGGTCAACAATAGATATGGTCAATCCGTTGGGTGTTTGCAATCTTGCAGGTGGCTGGGCTTGTGATGTCAAAATTTTTGTTTTTTATGCATTCAACTGAAGGCCTACTGCCGCCAAATTTTCCACAAGTTTGTCCAACAATGTATCTACGACCTGGTAACTTGTTCCAAAAATTAATATGTCATCTGCCTCAAATCCAACAGAGCCGGTCCACCATCGCCTAAGTCCAACCCCAAATCACCAACAGAAGCACACCAACATGCCTTTGCTATTTCGAGAACGGAGTTGAAAAGTCGGGGGCTCAAAACACAGCCTTGTCGCACGCCACCACGTATCGGGAATGATCGACTGCAAACATCATCTGCAAAGTGTTGTCTTTCTTGGTTCCGGTATAAATTTTGGAGAATTCAAATCAAATGGTTTGAAAGACCTTGTTGGGACAGAGCACGCCACAATGCTGGCCAATGTACTCGGTCGAATGCTTTGGACAAATCGAGGCTAATAATCCAAATTGGAACATTGGCACGCAGTAATTTGTCAAACACCAGTTGCGTTGTCACTAAATGTTCTTCAACACGTCTGCCACTTCGAAAACCATGTTGTTCCTCAGGCTGGGTGGATTCCAACTGTGCCTGTGTCCGTCCTAAAATCATGTACGCGAAAAGTTTGTAGAATAATCGAATGTTTGCAATGGGCCGATAATCTGAGGGAACTTTTGAACGACTGTTTTTGGGCAGCATTTTGAAGAGTGTTTTGTGCCACTCACGTGGCCAGCAAATAGTTGCTCCAACATGTCTGCAAACTCGTTCGCCAGCGGATGTCCTGCCACTCTTTGGTGGGTTGCTTTTTGCATGTGGGGAAGCTGTTTCGAAGAATTTTTTCGCGACAATAACTTATTTATTTTCGATGTTTTCCAAGTTTGCAATTCTTGTTTGTGCTTGGTCTGGATCATGAACGTCAACCGTTTCCTTTCCTCCACGCTCTGTGCCATCCCACGGTCAGAACGAAGCGATTGCAGAATGGTTGATTCTCTGAAACGTTGCTTTTGTTTCATACATGCACCCCCCACCCGGCCTGCTGCCAGCAAAACGGCTTCCAAATCATTGAAACCCGACAACGTCCTGGTCGACATAATTGCGGAGATTGCATGCTGGAAATCAGAAGGGCGTCCCTGATCATCCATAATGGGTTTCCAATTTTTCATCCCATATCGTTTCATCGTTTGTGCGTTGCCGCACGTTTTTTGAATGACATTATGGAATGAACACATCGGTGATCAAGGCCAATGGGTACCACAAAATCATTCCAAACTGATTCCACAAAAACCCTGGCATCTGAAAGTATGAAATCAATCTGAACGAAATTGCCGTCACTCGAACGTTTGCAAGTCCAGCTGTTTGCAAGTCCAGCTGTGTGCAAAGTCAACGTGTTTCTGTCGGCTGGCGATGCGCAACCCATTTGAGAGTATCCATTGCACAAACCATCTGCCCCTTCGATTTCTGCAGCCAAGGCCCCAAGCATCCAGTAAGTCAACATCATCATCTTCATCACTAGGACCACCCAAAAGAATACCAATTGACGCATTGAAATCTCCGCCTAGGATAGGTGCAGCACCATTGGCCCGACAATTGTCCAATAACAACTGCAAAATTTCATACACACCTTCCACTTCAGCATCTGCATCCCATGATGTCGGAAAATGCACCGAAAAACATTCAAATTTCAATGCACCCCACGAAAATTTCAGAACAGAAACACGGGGATTGTCGGCATGGAAACTAACTTGTTCAATCTTTTTGCGGAACGATGCTGAAACAACAATGCCCACGCCTTTGTACCGATCCCCACCACTCAAGTAGATCAAATCCCCACGGTCCGTTTCGAAGCATTCCTCTGCATCCACCCACCAGCATTCTTGTCAAGTCATGCTTATCCACCCATTCCATCCTTCCATCCTTCCATCTGTAGTCACCATAGCAACACTGCGGTATCCCATGCCATCCCGGAGGCGGACATGAAACCACTTGTAGTTGACAACCACATTTTTCGCATCGTGTTTGTCATGTTCAATCAACATCCTTTTCAACTTGCTCACAAGTTTGCAACGGCGACGTTCCTTCGGGGAACGATTTTCTGATGCCCACAATTTGTGTTCCTGCATCTTTGGATTGAATTTCTGGGTGCGGATCGTTCTCAAAGCCATAGCCGGGGAATCGAACTGAGCCATGACCACCGATGGCGCCGGGTTTGTAGCATATGCACCTTGATAGCCAGGGACCCCAAGGAGAACCGTTTCGACCAGTTTTTCCGCCTGATCGCAATCCATGTCAGAGAAGCCACCAATGACAACACGGTCCTTCTCCACAATGTCCACGTCATCGGGAGGCGCGGCTGTTCTGTGTGTCTTGTTGTCATTCTCCAGCTTGGCAATGCGTTCCTCGAGTTCCTTACGTGTTTCCTTTTCTTGCTTCATTTCTTCCTTCAACTCATGAATGCTGTCAGCGACTTTGTTTGTGATTTTCTCTTCAATGGCAGTCACTTCCTCCCTCAGCATCATCCTCAAAGCCGTGATTGTAGCTGGACTCATTTCAATTTTTTGGGTTTCAACGTGCTGTTGATGCTCTGCCTCTCTTGCAGGTGCTTTTGCCCTGCTGTTCGCTTCACGATCTGGGGTTCCTTCGGTATGAGCCCTGTTAGCACCGGATGGCACGTCCACGTCCATGATGCCAGGGCTGTCGGGAGTTGTCAACCATCCTTTTTCAAAATCAACCGTGAGGTCTTGCCAATTTGCCCCTTGGTGTGTAGCTTCGCCGATGGTGCTGCTTGATTTGTACTTATCATACCTTTGGTAAGCTTTGCTATCTGGAATCTTTGGATTTTCCTGTTCGAATTTCACCTTTGTGCCAGGACTTTTCAACACAAGCTTCTGCCCAGCGGACAATGGCATGACACACCAACGCACAAACCGAGAAAAACTAGCGAGACCGAGACCTTGAGCCTTGAGCCTTGAGCCCTCATCGCCAGATGGTCAGCATTCCTTGCTCATGCCACCTTCACCGCCCTTGCAGCAAGCTTGTTATGCGGGGACACATCCTCCCACAACAACGTGGATGGCTTCCTGGCACCACGCAGCGAATTCCTCGCCCACATGCCACGTGAGCCCGCTGCCCCAAGCCGAACCCCAGCCCCCCTCTTATAGAGCATGGCTTGGATTTGGGCCCCCCGCCCTCTTGGCGCCCGGATATGGACCAGGAAAACACTCATTTTGCTGCCCGGAGACTGGCCAGTATACCAGCAATTTCGTTGCGTGGAGACTACCCAGTACAATAGTCCAACACCGAGACATTGCAGAAAAAAGGTGCGAGGGGAAAAAAAAACTAACCGAACCGATGTTCCAGCACTACAATGACATGTTTTTTGATGGAAAAGTTGAGTTGAGTTGAGCCTGTAGGCCCGCAGGCGGCCCGTTTCGGGCACAGGCTGAACGAAACGACATCTACGCTAAATGTGTACAGCACGGCTAGTGCCAGCGCGTGAAAATAAAAAAACAATCTCGCCTATAGGTTCACAAAATGAAGGAAATCAGGGAACATTGCCATCCAGCTATGGTGATTTCTTGAATCCAGTGTCCAATGTTGAAGGCCTTTCCATTTGCAAAAGTTTTCGAGGACAGTGTGCCATAAGTGGGCTGGCCTACCACCCCGTCTACGACCGTTAGGCTGCCATTGCAACAAGCGTTTGACCCACCGTTGATCTTCCAAGGAAGAAATATAATGTGGTAAATCCAAATGTTGCTGGATACATAGTTCTGACCATAATTTGATGCTATGAAGGGCCGCAAATTCATTGACTCGACCGTTCCAATCATGTAGGATTTCATGCCATGGACGGGTCCAATCCATACCTACAGGAGGACCGACAACGCTACGAAGCAACTTCCGAAATAAGACATCAAAGTTGCGCAGGTCAGTCTTGTACATTGTTCGGTGCCCCGCAGCAAAAACAGCCACTGGTGAGATCACAGCGTCAAATATCGCAGCCTTTTCCCAAGTGACACGTTTCTATCACACAACGTTGCCCGGTGACAAAAGAATGCCTTCGATGCAGCTTGCAAATGTTGATCAACGTCGTGTCGTTTCTTGATCACTGTGGGCATACTCAACATGCAGCCAAGCCATTTATGACATGATTGTTGGTCAAGAATTTCGATTTGTAAACCAGCTGGGGTTGACAAAAATGATGGCGGTTGAGCCTCCGTAGTCATCACCTTGGTTTTGTATGTGTTCAATACGAGCCCGACCTGGGATAAACACACCACGAGTTCGTCCAAAAGCAGGCGTGCGTCAATGTACGTGGTAGCACAAATCAAAATGTCATCAGCAAACCGAAGATCTAAAAGGGTCGGACCGCCATGGCCCAAGTCAAGTCCAAGTCTACCAACCGTGCGACGCCACATGCCCATAGCCATTTCCAATACGGGACAGCATAGTCGAGGACCCATACCCATAGCCATTTTTGATGGAAAAAATGCCGGTATCGTGGTTTTCAAACATCTCTTGCGTGTTAATGTTTTCTTGGGCAAAATTTTGGATGTTTGTACCTTAGCGTCGGTTGCATGCCTAGATCAAGCAAGGCGAATGCACAACGAAATTTGGATCACAGAATCGATTTCAAGTTGACATTGTTGGGCCACATTGATTTTTTAGATACTTTGTCTGCCTTATCGGCTGCAACGTGTTTTTGAATATGACATACACGAGTTCAAACATGCGTGAGATTTTGTTTCTTGATGGTAGGAGTGTGTCACCTTGCGATGTAATTGAAAGGCCGGGGACCGGGCGGAGGAAAATGCATTTAACATCGTTTCAATTTCTGACCGAATGCCATTGTATTTGATTGATTGATTGATTGATTGATTGATTGATTGATTGATTGATTGATTGATTGATTGATTGATTGATTGATTGATCTAACAGCTTGCTGCACAGCTGGGTCAGGTTTAGACGCAACGTGGG
>DF245058.1:842-20161 GCA_000507305.1 Breviolum minutum Mf 1.05b.01 | reverse complement strand
CAACAACAACAACAACAACAACAACAACAACAACAACAACAACAACAACAAACAACGACAACAACAACAACAACAACAACAACAACAACAACAACAACAACAACAACAACAACAACAACAACAACAACAACAACAAACTGACCAAGATTAGGGAGAGTGCGAAGCTGCATGGTGGTTTGGCAAAGCGTGAGCCGCAGATCTCTCACATTTCGCACCCATTGTTTGTGCTCGCCAGGCACCAAAGGCAGTTGGCCTCGTTACCAAGGCTTGTTGGCTAAAGCATCTGCCTGATGTTTGCGTGTTGGCTATACACTTGCCTGAATTGATTTTGTTTTCGGGTACTACTGAAGCCAACTGCTCACTGCAAAGTGCCTCATGGTTGGACTGTCCAGGTGACCGTTGAATTCGTTCCCATGGGCGGTCCAAAATTCTCCAGGCACATTGCGACACGATTGTACGGAAGGGGACCCAGCCTTTCTTAGAACCTCAGCATACATCAGAGGCTTCTTCCATTTTTTTCTTCTATTTATTATTTTTTGTTTTTTGGCAAGGATGATCAAGTGAATTAGAAGAGTGATGCGGCAAGAGACAGGCTCGAAGCAACTCTTCATATGGATGCTGTGTGCTCAGTTGCACAGACCGGTCTGAGCTCTGCTTGTCAAAGTATTCACATTTTGGTGACGGATGCAGAAGAGCTGCACAAGCATGCCAACAAGCTGAGTTTGGGGCTCTTCATTGTGAATGTGGCCATAGTGATCTTGCTGACGGCCTGCCAGCAGTGCTTGCCGAGCTGGAGCCTGATTGGGTTTTTGGGAGCACTGGATCTGCCTTAGATTTGCATAGCTTTTCTGTCAAGCAGGAAGTGATTGCCAAACTCGAACCCTTTTCATAGCATGCACTCTAAGAGCCATTGAGTGTCATTGCAGTGAGCATCAGCTTCTTCAGCTTCTTGTTCTTGATATGTGTACCGCTTCTGAACCAGACAGTGTCGCTAAGGCAGGCTTCCTCCTTCCGACAGTCAATGGATTTCGAGCTGATGGATGTACTTGGCCAACCACCTTCGCTGGATGTTAAGGCTCAGCAGCGTGGAAGAAAAAGGTAAACAGGAAAGGAACAACCAATAAGATTAAGAGATATCATATAAGTGAAAGAAAGACCGGAACGCATCAGACACTTGGAAGGATTGTGTACTGTGCAGCTGGACAAGCTTCGGGAGGGAACGATGGAAAGCAATAGCCAGTACCAGCAGTGTGCTAGTCCGAGGGAAACCAATAGCTTCGAACAGTATCCAGCGGATGCGGGAACCTGCACCGTGCAGAATGGCCTTCCTGCAGATGGCTTAAAGAACATATTTTGTAAGAATGTAGTTCATATCATTTTCAGTCCTATGTATCAAGTCTTGACTTACCAACCAATGACTTACCAACCAATGGCAGATCCGTACCCGGCAGAATCTAGTTGCGGTTTGAGACAGAACTGACAAGGCGACACTTTCGGAAGCTTCCGGCGAGGCACGGCGTGTAAAGAAGAACCACTTTGTTCAGATGGACGTCGAAATGAGCCCATTGCATCTCTGCTATCTATCAAGTATAGATTGCTACTGTCTAGTGTGGTTTCCATTAGCACCCCAACTTGCTAGGAGGCTCCGACTATCCAGCTTCGGCTGCCATTGTTTGGAGCCCGAGTTTTACTCTGAAGCATTCCTCTCAACTCCCTTCCAAGTTTCAGGCTGACGACAAGTTACCTGAGACCGTTGCAGCCAACCTTTCGCTTTGCGCAGGCCGGGCTTTGAAGTTTTGAAACACTGTTCCTATCGCTTATCGCAATGTGTATTCAAAGATATGCAAAGCATCTAAGCATTTGTGAGTTTGACAAGGATTCACGTATTTCACGTGCTCAGGAATGGGATGCGCCTGACTTGCTGGCCGCGGCCAACATGACTTCAACAGCTGTTGGGTCCCTAGTCCGAGAGGTCAACATGTGTCAATGTTCGGTGTTTTTTTGATCATTGTGAATTTAGAAGGATGTTGACGGCATGCAGGCGGATAGATCGCTTTGATTTTCCATGACTGGAACACATTGGTGCATGCTATTCAGCTCTCTCAATAGACCAAACTGACGACCTCCAACCTTGTTCCAGGATTGGATGCGGTCCACTCCTCAGGTCTGAGGTCGGAATTTCATCCCTTACGATTGCAATCAGCACTAAAGCATTCCAAACTCAGGCCCGAACACGCTACAGTGTTAACACTTGGTGGGGTCTTGCTGCCGCCTCAATGAAAGCTGTGTCTCATGTGATTAACATACGCAGAGAGGAGGAGATCACTTGAAGAAATGCCTTGCTTTCTCGCTGTCATTCCCTAGGGCCCCACTTCCCCCCAGCGCTGTGTAGGAATTTTGAAGTTCCCCCACTTCCATGTCAATGTGTCTCTATGTTCATATTCTACAACGGACCCTTTCCTCATCACAGGTGGCAAGTGACAAAAAACGGAAAACCCTCTGATTACTTGCAACATGTTTTAGCTTGGGACATTCGTGTGGAATCCACGAGGCAACTGTTCCACTTGACCAAAGATATGATTGGGCTTGCGGCTGAACTGCATCGAGCTCAAACTCGTCCATCTATTGGCTAGCATTTGGATGCATTTGGATACATCGAATCATTTTGTGTAGATTCAATGCGCCAAGGCCGGCTCATGGTTGCCATGAATCAGAGGCGAGGCAGTCAATCGTAGGATTCATCCAGAGTCCTTGTTGCAGATGAACGACACAATCTCTCATGGTCATTGGTCATTGTGTACATTATATCACAGCCACCTGGCAAGCGCGAAGATGCTGCACCGAAGCCTGTGAGTTCAGGCTGTCCTCCTTCGGATGACTGCCTTTGCAGAAGCAACCTCAGTCCCTGAAAAATATTGAAATTGTACAGGGAAAGTCCGGCAGCAATGTCCAACCATACATTCGTAGTGTAGAAGCGCAAAACGGGATTTTAGCATAGATTTTCCAGGATGGCACAATGACAATGCAGGCCCGAAGCCAGGAGTCTTTGCATTCATGCTTTTGCATGTTTTACATTGCTATAGCACACAATTTAACAAGCAAAAATTTTCTAATGTAATGAGTAATGATTATCATACAATATAACATCATATATATAGTAAAATATGATATATACATATATATATATATGATATAGAAAAGCAGTTAGTTACAGTATAACATGATATGTTCTGTGATGTATATACTATCTAAATATAAGATTCAACGAGGAGACAACGCAGAAGACATGTGATATAATACATATATGTATATATATACACATAATATGTAATATGATATTTATATATACACACTGCACACAGTATTTACATTATATTCAAAACATTAAATATATGATTATGTTTGTATAATATCTGATAGAATGCAAATGATATTTAATAAACGATATGCAATATGCAATATAGACGATATAAGCAGCAATAAATGATATATGATTTATGGCAATATACAATACATGATACAAAATATATGACAATATACAATACATGATATAACATATATGATAATATACAAGAAATTATGTTGAACATATGTATGAATACAGATATAGAATATTATATGTTTAATATACAATACGTCATATATGATATGATACCTAAGATATAACGTACAATATAAAACATTTCATGTATGACATATGATTACAATACGAAGTGTTTTGTTCAATACACCATTCATATGATATGTATATAGATGTTTTTTTCTGCATATGCATCATAACATACTTAATTGATAATATAGATAGTTTGTTTCTGTACTAAGATATACAATGTATGATATATTACTATCTATATAACATAATATGGAATTTGTGATATTCATGATATTGATGTACACGTATGTATACATTTTCTTACACAATATGTGTTTTGATTCAATGTAACATACATACTATATGTAATATATATCTGATATAGATAGTATCTATTTACTTTTGATTATCCAATGAATGTTTGTACTATCTATAATGATAAACTACATTGAACATATGATATAAGATATGTTTTATATTAGATTTCATATATAGTTTGTGGTTTGTAATATATGATTTATACCATACAATAAAACTTATATCACATATATCTGCAACCTATGATGTATGATGAATATCTGATATCTAATATATGATATTATGTACGGTCATATAACACAATATGATATAGATATGGATTGTAGATAAAGAACTCTTCAACAATCGATATGATATGTGAAATATTTTCATAACACATACCATATAAAAACAATTGCTACTTACAATTTCAATTTTGTATAACATAAATTAGAATGTATGAAATTATAATGTATATATACATATAGATCTTTGATATACTGTATGATACATGATATTTGATGTTTGATGTAAACTATCAAATGCATCTTAAAGTACAATCTAAACATGCTATGAAGTATTGTTTGGAATATACAATATAATACGATATATTATGATACTAATGTAATTTCAATTTGATATCAATAGAATACAATGTAACAGAACACAATGTAATATCATATGATGTAATGTTGTACAATGTCATATGATATGTATATGTACGCATATCTACGATATATGTACATGTGGACCAAAACTCTGGACTCCATTCCCTCTCGAAAGGAGTTACGGTTGGCTCGCGCTGTGGCCGCGGCCATGGGGTTGGAGCCCCACTTTCAGAAGGATATGTCTTTGGCAATTTAGAATGACGTCGGTATCTTTCAACCTCGCTTAAATGGTGACCTTTCCCTTGTCACTTACTCAGGTCATTGCTTTCGGGTTCCCCAGCAAAAATATGACGAGGGACCAGCGGAGTCTTCTCAAAGCGCCCCAAAGAGGGCAGGACATGTCATGTGTTGTTAACTTGACTTTGCCGAACTGGGCTCGGTGAGCTTGCTTGCACTTATTATTAATAAGGCAAGTGATTTCAAGAAGCTCGCCAAATGCAGCATGCCCTGGCTATAAATGCCAGTCGGTAGAGCCACATAGAGCCACTTTGTCAGTTGTAAACCATTGAAATGGAGAGTGAGCCGCAAAAAGGTTCACTGCACTTTGGCAGAGGGTTGCCCAGCAGAGCGTTGGCGAAGCAAATCTCAATATTTTCCCATCGCAGGTGGTGTTCAAGTGCCACTTGGTGCAAACATGAAGATGGCGTCGAACTAAGCTGCTTTGAATCATATCAAGCATGTCCGATATCTGAAACTTCGATGGTTTTGCCTTGAATAGTTCGCCATATCCGTGCAACTTGCACTAAGATGATCATGGCATTGCCAACGTTGCTCTTCTTGCACATGTTCATGGGTTTGCTCCTCATTACTTCTTCCAGAGGGCAAAAGGCAGTACATCACAACGTTTCAAGCTCAAGGTGACATGCTTGAGCTAGTATCAATCTTACTCATTTGCTTGATCCAAGATCAAATCATTCTTAGTGGTATGGGGTCAAAGAAGATGGCCCAACTTCCATCTATTGGTTAACAGGGGTCCTAACTTGACCATGTTTGACCCTGGATAGTTTGGTCTTTGCAAATCTTGCAAAATCTTGCGATTGATCCTCTAAGGTCCCGTGCTTTGGTCTGCAGCTTTGTGCAGTGGCGGTGTGAGCTTGGCTCATGCTGCTCTCCGGGACCGTGGGGATCTTGTCATTGAGAAATTGCCATTTGCAGCTTTGAGAAGTTGACTCAACCTGCAACTTCTGAGGTGAAGATGTGGATAAATTAGACGATGGTGATGACCGAGATGATTCAAACTGGCCGCGGCCTTCAGCTTGATGTCACTGAAAGATTGTGGTTCTTTCGTTCAACGTCCTGTCGTTCAACCAAGGGCGAAAGGACGTGTCAGAGAACTCCCATGATGCATTCGGCAGGTCAGCTTTCAACTTTGCTTTCAGCTTTACTTCTTGTTCATGTTGTTCCTTCTCATGAATTCTTTTTTCCATTTGTCGCATCTTTTTTTCCATTTGTCGATTCAAGACTGTCCACAGTCACAGCTGCATTCATGTCCTTGCAAAAACAGGTGTCACTGTGTCACCCCGGTGGCTGTGGAGATTCTCTGGTGCAGAAAGCAGCGTCGATGGGCCAAAGTGAGTTGCGGTGTGTGCGCAAGCATTGGTTGGTAATCGCTTGCAATGATTTTTCCCCAGGCGTGAAGAGCCTGATATATGTAGAACGGACTGAGGGCCGCTATGATTGCCCTTATCCTGTATCTGCAGGTTGGTAAAAAGCAATTTCTATCATGGAAAAGGATGGAAAAGATGCTTCCTCATGCTTATCTACCTTCCTCAGGAACTCTGGAATTATGTCGAGGGGAGTTTCTGATGAGATGATATTGGAAGTCATGAGACTACATAAATAAATTCATACACTCATAAGACTCACAAACATATGAATGAACATGCTTCGGCCTGGCTTATCAGGCTGGCCTTGCCCTACCAGGGCTCGAAGAGACAGCCAGATAGTACAGCAAGAAACGCCAAATCAGCAGACGCTGATGCAAAAAAGTGCTAGGCGCTGCATTTTCCACATTTTGCCAAGCTTTTCGTGGTGGGATGTGGTGGGCGATGTTTTGAATGATCTAAGCTGCTCCGAAGCCTTTTGAGACTAAGGCTGCCAAAGAGACAAGCAAGAGAAGAGCAAGCATTTTCCTCTAAAAGCTTTTTTTTCCAGCATATTTTTCAACTTCATGCGTTGTCAAGATTCAACCTATCCATCCCTTGCCACCCCTTGAAAAGTTGCACATGACATTTACATCCCAAAGAGCCATGGAGACCGGCAAAGAACGGATGTGGCATAGAGAGCAGAAAAACAAATCATTTCGTGCCATCCTTGCCTCCAGGAAGCATTTGGTCAGGTCTTATGTCGCCATGCTTGACGGATGTTCAAATAAGTCTAGCATGCTTTGGTAGAGTTCACTTTCGCAGCGCCTGTTTCCTTGATCACTTGATATGAAACCATCAACATGAATCGAATACATACAGTATGGAGTTGTTGCAGGATTGGTGAGCTGCAAATACATGTAGCTGTAAAGAGATTGGAACAAAAAGAGGAACCCCCACCCCGCCCTCATAGGCCGAGCACGGTTATCCAGCGTTCGTGCACGCGCGATGGTTTTAGTAATTTTAGTATGTTTGCCAGTTTTCCTGATTTTTCTTTCTTCCGTTTGTAACGTGGTGACATTCAGTGTATTGTCTGACTTTTGAGAGAATCGAAGCCCTACTGGTGAGCAAGGTTGTGCAGGTGAGAAGGTTAGATGCGGGACTTGAGCCACTCTGAAAGAAGCTGCACCTCCTGACACACACACACACACATTTGCACATTTTGCTTTGCATATCTGCATGGAAGGAGTTCAATTGTCAATCTGAGGTTATTTCAGTTCTGACACTGCTGAGTTGGACCCACAGACTGCTGGGCCACTTGGCCCTGACCAAGAAACCATGATGTGGTTAGGAAGAAAACTCTGTACGCGTCCGATTACTACTCTTGACTGTCATGACTTAAGTCACTTAAGTCAGTGATTTGGATTTGGTCATGTTAGCCTTTGCAGGTGACTCGTGCTTCGTTACTGTGGTTTCTGCTAAGAGGCCCAGACAAAATTTTGGAAGATAGGGAGTCTCGAGGGCTGAAGTCTACGAGGGTCGGAGGTGACCAAGTACCAGTCAGTTGAGTTTTAAAGATTGCGATTGCTGTGGGGAGGTGGGAAAGGGCATTGGATATTTTTCACCACAAACAGACGATTCGTGAGAACAGTCAGCTGTCGTCTGCCGTGGCTTGAGAAGGAGACCGTGTGCTTCCACTAATTTGATCACCAAAGCGGCGGACTTCGATATGCCTGTGAGTGAGGAGATTGGCTCGTGTTTGGTCAGTCTGAGTGTCTTTGAGTCAATTTGCGTCACGTAGTCTGCTTTACAATGCTACCTTTATGATTGGATTCATTTCGTGAATTTGGTGAGTCAGCTGCTCGTAGAAGGAGCCTGAGGCAGATGGGGAAAGCACACAAATAGCATGCAAGAAGATCCAGAGATTGTTTCTTTGGCACTGAAACAATCTCTGGATGATTTGTCAGGTTCGCAGTATGATTTACGACCCTGCAAGATGCAACACAGCCTGAAGCAGTCCATTCTCATCCTCTTGTAGAAGCATACTTCTATGCCTGGTTCATTCGCATTGGGGGCTGTTTTTGCATAATTTGAAGGACTGGGCAGATGAAGAGGACATAGACTCTGACCTTGCCATTCCAACCCTCAGCAGGCCTGAGAATTCGATCAACCAATTTTCGAAAAACCACGATTATCTGAAAATTTCAAGTGCACACAGACTGCAATGTTGTAGTTGAAGATCTTGCCGTTTATTCAATTTGTTGCTAGCAGTCTTGTTCAGGTCAGCACTGAAGCTAAAGGCAGCAGAAAAGCCTGAGGAACTAGACGTCGATGCTGCTACTTGGACTCAACAAATGTTCTCAAAGAAGTGCAGTAAAGCTTTGACGAGATGAAATCATGCAATGACTTCAAAGCCCAAGGTCACTGCTTTTGTGCGTCAAGAGTTGGGAAACACTGTCTTCAAGGCAGTGACCAGGGGTAGGGGTGGACAAATGCCATCACACTTCTGTTATCAATGATCCTGCATGTGTTTTTGCAATCGGTGGGACCAACAATTGCAGGCATCGGAGGTTGAAGATGTTGAAGACGTTGGTGTGGGAGAATCTCGTCCGGAACATCTGACTTAAATGGACAGACGAACAGTACGCAGGTCTGATGCAGTCCAACGCAGAACCTAGCAAAACAGAAAAACGGATCAAGAAAGTCCGAGCAATTTTCTGTCAAAATGCATGCGCTGATTTTTGAAATCTTTGGATGAAATTGGCAAGCAAAATGCACGGATCAGGGAGGTTACCATCACTTGGAAGCCAAGGTTGGAAGAGAAATCGATCTGAAGTCAGGAGCTGCAGTCCTGCGGCGGTACCTTGGCGGGCAAAATCATGCGGTACCACCGCGGCACCTTGGAACATGGCGAACGCGGCGAATTCGGATTTCGTTTGAAGGTGGGCACTCATCAAGGAGGCGCCAGAAGTTGCCAAGGAGGATCGGGGGCAGAGTGGAAACATGTGACAAGGCATACGTTTTGGACTCCCAAGGATCAATTCCTACAAGTGATACCAATGTATACAGCGAGACCCATCCGGTTCAAGACCCCATGACCTTGAAGATTGGCAGGAACTAATTGGAGCAATCGAGTTCGCTTTAGACAGAGAAGCCGCAGAACCTCATGTTTTGACGTCGCTTATGTCATCCTCTCAGAAATTCACGCTTGGCTTTGCATGCTCTTTGCTGAAGTTTGTTTTTTTTGATGCTTGCGCAGTCTTGGGTACATGGCCATCGCCCAATAAACTGCATGAAAGGTTTGTGTTGGGTGTGCAGGTGGTCCTGCGGAAGACTCAAAGTAGATGACATTGCTCCAATCCTAGCACCCCTGCGAGACAGACTTCCGGAGGCAGGGGATGAGAAACATCACTTCGAACTCGGAACTGTGCTTCCCCGCTAAGAATTTTTGCAAAGAGGGTTGGGTGATGCTTCTTCTATGCGTGACCAAAGTTTGTGACGCACACGCACACTCAAAGAGAACGGACATCTCCAGTTCCTGCTGCGATCTAGGGCTGACCAATCTCCATCCAATCTCCATCTAATCTCCTTTATGTATTTTCAAAGGATCAGGTAGTAAGTCCCATGTCTTTTTGATACTTTTTGATGTTTCCCTGGGAAAGCAGCTCAAACAAGCATTGAACAAATGAGAGGGCCATCAGTGACGGAACTTGATTTTGTATTAGCAATGCAGTCCCTTCCAGCAGCTTCGTTGGATTTTGAACGATCTTATCCAGCCATTTCTGGATTGCTGAGCAGAGTTGCGAGAGGTGGTGAACAGCATGAATGCTCAGAACCTGACTACCTTCTGGTGCTCAGTCGCAAAGATTCAGGAATTTGCCCAGGAGGCAAGTTCCCGATTTTTTCTTTTGACTTTTTCAAATTTGGGCCGTTTAACGTTCGCAGGTGGATGACATGATCCCTGTTCTCCTCGATGCGGCGATAGAGAAGGCATGACTTTAAGTGCAGAAGTGCAAACAGACGATCCTTGAGTCTCGTGCTGCCTGCAAAGGCAAGTGACTTGAGGCCAAAGCTTCTTGGCAGCAAAGTTCCTTCAATCATTCTGCATTGGACAGTGAAGTATAGATCACGCGTTCAAGAAAGACTTGCTTGAAGTAATGTCCGATTTCTACTGCATATGTTGCAGCACCTAAGTCAAGTGGCAGCCTTTGTGTGGGCATCTGGCAAGCCCGGAGCTCAGCTGTTTGGAAACAGCTATCAACGACAAACCGGACATTTATCTTGGCAGATCATGCTCCGGAAAACCTACAATGTACAAGCAAATCTCAGATTGCCTAGACTGAGATACTGTGCATGCATGTGCCAAGCAATGTGCTAAGCAATATGTTAGACCAATGTCTATTTTCGCTCTTCATCTCTCCAAGATGAAGCAATAAAGACTGAGGCTAGATTTGCAGAAAGCTGAGGCTGAAAGCAAGATGCACAGAGATTTGTGGTAAGATCCAAGTCCATGACACGGGAGGTGGACCTCATCAAAGAGAACTTTGCAACCCGGCTGTCCAGCAATGACTTGGAGTCGTTGCCACTGAAGGCCAGACTTGGCCAGACTTTGGAACGTCCCCAGTATTGGAAGTGATACGGCCAAGTCCGCTTTTGCCAGTTTCGGCGTGTTTTGGCACATTTTGGCCCTTGAATCGCCTTGAATAGCAGGATATTGCGAACTTTGCGTTTGGGCTTGCCGAATTGGACGTTAGGCACAGGGGGACAGATCTTAGCAAGGCAATCCAAAGCGTGAAGAGAATTCACATTGTTTTCATTTTTTGCTGCTGTCCCTTGCCAGGGATACTGCGATCTTGAACTCCATCGCCAAGGCAACGACAGAAATGGCTCCATCTTGCAAGCGCAAACCTGCTTTGCAAGATCTGCCAATGTGTCTTGGCTGTGTGCAGAACAAAGAGAGCGGCGAGAGAGCTCCTCTTGCGATAGATGCCAATCATGTAAGACATCAAGGAAGGCTAAAGAAGTGCAAGATGCTGCATTGTATTCAAATGCCGTGGTTGCTTTCTATTTAGGATTGTCATGTCACTGACTCGCCTTGGCCACAAGGACCTGGGGCCTTGAAATATTCCATGACTCTTTGAGGGAAATTGGGCTCAATTCCAGTCGGTTGCTGCCAGTACGACCTTGGGTAAAGTGTGATTTGGCAGGAGACCAGCATGAACGAGCTGCTGGATGCTGTTGCGAGCAGATTGCAGCATCCGGCTGAGTTGCTTGATCGCCCCGTAGCTTCATGGTGAATTACGAGCGAATTGGATTCTATAGATGAATTGAGCATTTTGTTGTTAAGCTGGTAGTTTTGTTTGTCACAGAAGACAAGATGCAAATGATGCAAGAAGTTCAGGAGGAAACGCGTGCTGAAGAAGATGCCTCCATGGAGTGTAGCTGTCTTGTATTGGGCCTGGCCAAGAGACGGATCTCTCGAGGGCGCAACTCGGACTTCCATTAGTTCCATTCTATCAGAAAGCTTTGCCTCAGTTGACAGCGGTGTTTTGGTAATGACCTGACTAATTGAGTATGCTCTGAACTTCCTCCACGTTGAGGTAAGGGACATGCAGGGACTTCTTTCTGCAGAGGCAAGAGGAAGGGTCTGAAGTCCTTTGTCCTGTGAGGAAGCTACAGAAATTGTTAATCCAAAATCAGATTTTGGAATTTGGATTTTGGAATTTGGATTTTGGACATGTATGTAGCCATTCTTCGTTTGCAGAATTTGAATTTTGGAGTTTCGGAATTTAGAATTTGAATTTTGGATTTTGCAAGAATTCCATGGTACCGACATAAGAAAAGAATTACGGGGCGTCGGTGGATTGGCTATACTGTACTGCCGATTGCAACATTGAAAGATGAATCGTCCGTGAAGACTCGGAAGCGGACAGGTCGAGGACCGCTTGGCGAAGAAGCAATTCACTAACCGAATGTTGGAGAGGACGCGGCTGTGGATGAATCGATTTCTGTTGCTGGATGGTCTCATCAGAGATCATCCTCTTGTTTGCACGGATCAGGAGCTGGATGGGTCCGGGCACATGGAAACAGCGAATTGACACGAGCGTGAAGATCCCAGCATGAAGAAGAAAAGAGCTGCTGCACTTGTGCGCAGCAAGAATGCTTCCAGCCATCAGCAACTTCATGTCTTGAACTTGGCAATTGCTGAAGGAGTTGTGTTTTGAACCTAAATTCTCATGAATTCTCCTTCATTTTTCGGCTTAGCGTAGCAGTGCATTAGAGCTGCCTGATACACATTGGATTCGGTACGTGCCTTCGTCTGCAGTTGATTCAGAGCTTTTGAAAGCAAGACCAAATCAAATGTCCAGTACTGTACAATATAATTTAAAACCAATTGCCTTGGTTTGTCCACTGTTTGTCCGTAAACTGCACAGGTGAGATGGCATTGACAGAGAACATGCAAGACTCGTTGGAGTCCAAGCATGTCACATATTTTATGATATTTTGGAACTTTCATGCTCGCCAGAGCTATTCTTTAATCTGCCCAGATCTTAATCTGCCCAGAGCCCAGACCTTGCAATGGTAAGGTATTCGTATCCAATTCAAGAGGCGACGAAAGCGGAGGTCCAAGCAAGGTCAGCAAGCTTGGAGTGTCTGACAGCTTCTGGTTGGGCCGAAAGCGATTCTTTGAACGGACAGTAAGATACAATAAGAAGCAGTTCCAATCCAGAACCTGCCTTTCTGTTTCTCACTGAGAGTTCCAGATACTTCCGGAAGTATTCCCCTCTTGGTGTGCCAGTGTGGCCTTTTCCGATAAAAACATTGTGAGTGATCAGGCGCTTGTGTTTCTGTAATTTGCTTCATTGACCTTGCTGCGTTGAGATTGCCACCATATATTATATTATAGATTTATTACATATATAATGTTGACCCCAGATTAATAAACCCCATGGTTGTTTAATTGGGGGGGTCCCATTTTAAGAAGGATTTATCACTTTTGGGGATACCCCCCTTAATAATCACTACAGGGGTTTATTAATCCGGGGTTGGCATTATATATATTATATACTGTTATATACAATTATAACATATTATAACTTATAACTCATCATATAATTGAGGCCACCTCACATCAAGCAGCCTGATGTTTAGTACTTACTTGGTGGTATTATTGGCATGTATACACATCTCCATGCTTACTAGGGTCTTTACTCTTGGCTGAAGTTGGCAGACGGGATGTGTTTCTATTTGAAAGTTTCAACAAGGAGGTACTGTCCTTGGCTGCATTTCCTGCAGAATCCTTGTCGCCTCCAGACAACAGCGCGTTTGTGATTTCGAGAGCGAAACCCTGCAGGATATATTACTGTAAATCCAAAGGGGCCAATGTCCAATCACCTTCATGGCATCCTCCTCTTTGGATCTCTAAAACGCAAGATAAGCAGGTGCATTTGTTCAAATTTTATTACATTTGGCGTTAGAAACAGAGTCGTGGATGATGTACCTGACTGATCGTGCTACAGCTGCCTCCATAATCTCACTTGGTAGCTGTTTCGATGCCTCCGTTTCTATCATCATTGGTAGCGGTAGAGCGTGTACAATGGTATACATGGTGGAGGCCCGTCTCCGTGCGTGTCCTTTCCTTCAAATTTCGATAGTGTTCTGCAGAACTCGCTGCGGCTGGGTGATTCAATACCCGGTTTTGGCTGGGAATCTCTTTGTACTGTAAAGTGCTGGCATCATTGATCGGAATCTCAGTGGAGACGAATTTGCGATCTGCCATTTCCACATTGCCAAAATAGGCTTCATCATATACTATGTCATATGGTGCTCCCAATCCCAAGCTTACCCTTCAGCACTTGAGCCGCAGCCATGACTGCAGCGTGACTGGAACCCAGGTACTTTCCTCAAGGGGTGCTGCCCTTAGACTGAGGGAAACCTCGACCTGCAAACTCCACGGAATGAATGCAAAATGTCACAAGCCACTTGCCACTATACTGAGTAATCAGGATCAAAAGGATGGGCAACTGCAACTGGTTCCCGGGGATATTGTTTGGGCACGGGGCCAAGGATAGAAAATTTGAAAACTTGGACTTGGACGATCGAGAGGAAGTCATCCGCATATCCGCATGTGCAGTTGCCCGTGCTTTGACCCATCCTGCACAAAAACAAAGGTGCTGGCAGAGAACGAGGGCTGGTGTGGCGGGCACAAGGACTAGTATTTTGACTGTCCGTTCAAGCATTTCGTAGCAAGACTTGCGCCAGGAGGGAGACGAAAACACTGGTTGGTTTCCATTGTCTGTGATCCGCAAGCTGCAACGAGGACAATTGAGCCATTCCCAACATTTCCCAACGCTTGGAATATTTGGATTTTTTAAGTCTTTGTGAGACTTTGAACAATAATATTTCAAGATATTTCAAGTTCCTCAAGCAGCATATCAGGAGATTGCATTGATGAAGAGGAGGAAGAAAGGCCACACCCTTGTTTGCTAAGCTGCTACGTCTTGTGCTTGCTTTGTTTTTCCAAACTTGCCAGGAAAAACTCGATTGTCTGGCATGTTTTTATGCGCCTGATTTCAATCCAATCAGCTTCAGCTGCTTGCATTTGATCTATGCAGATTCATTTTGCCGTGTGGTGCAAGATGCATATTTCAACCATTCCAGGGCGCTGTTCACAAGCGATCACCGTGCGATTGCATCTCCTCAGGTTCGACATGGATCCAGTGGCAGTTTGGCTCGATTTTTTACATTGTGATGCAGCGAATGCACGCAGGCGAAACATCGAAAAGTTTCAGCAGTAGGGACCCAAGCTCGGTGTCTTGTACAGTAGCCTTAGAGATCAACCCAGAATACATGTATATTTATACATTGGCGATCATTGGCGTATACGACGTATACATATACAAAATATATTCTGCTTTAAATTATATAATTGCCGTTGTGTATACATGTATATTTAATTGTGTACATATTATATTGTAGATTCAAATACTTGAAATGCACAATTTCTGTGCATTTTATATCGTGTGTTAGAGGTTTAGGAGGGTCGGGACTGAAAGTTTAGGAGGGTCGGGACTGAAACTTTGAGGGGTAGAAAGGCTGTAGGTTGGCAACCTACAGAGGTTTGGAGGGATGGGATTGAAACTTTGGTGGGTAGAAGGGCTGTAGGTTGGCAACCTACAGAGGTTTAGGAGGGATGGGATTGAAACTTTGCGGGGTAGAAGGGCTGTAGGTTGGCAGGGATTGAAACTTTGAGGGGTAGAGANGTAGGTTGGCAACCTACAGATGTTTAGGAGGGATGGGATTGAAACTTTGGTGGGTAGAAGGGCTGTAGGTTGGCAACCTACAGAGGTTTAGGAGGGATGGGATTGAAACTTTGCGGGGTAGAAGGGCTGTAGGTTGGCAGGGATTGAAACTTTGAGGGGTAGAGATGGTTTAGGTTTAGGAGGGACGGGACTGAAGCTTTGAGCGGTAGAAAGGCAGCAGGTTTGCAACCAACAGAGGTTTGGCAGGGAATTGGATCATGAATCCATGTCTCGTGTTTGCTGTCACTTTTTGCATGATTTAGGCCCAAGCCGAGTTAGCAGAGACCAAGCAACGGCTTGAAGCTGTCACCCCGGCGAAGCTTCTGTTTACGTTGCCTTATCAGTTTGAAGACGCAGAAGAAGCAGGAAAGACTAGTATTATGCATAGTCAGAGAAACACATGTTTGTTACCCTCAGCTTTTCAGGCTTTGTAGTGAGAAGTACCGAGAAAGCCCGAAGACTGGGCCGAATGTTTACCAGATCCATGCATCCCTTGCGATCGATACTGCATCCCTTGCGAATCCACTTAGGTCGTGCCTTTCTGAGTCATGCCTGGGTCCTTTCCGTCCCTTTCGTCCCTTCAGTCCCTTCGGCCACTTCACAGAGAACTGGAGTAACTAGAGGCAACTGGATGCCATGGACTTGGTTTCTGCCAGTCTGTGTAGCAAAACGATCAAGCAGAGTAGCTACAAGGAGTGCACAGCGCAGGGCATCGGAAGTCTTCAACTTGAGCCACTTCCGATTCCCCTCAAATCTGTTGGAGCAAGGCCGAAAATCCGTACAAGAGGCCCTTAGCCAATCTTCAGATTCACATATCTACCTTGTGAGAAGTTTTGGCCGAAGTTCATCATTCCGTGAAATGACTTGTGGCCAGTTGGAGCAATTGTTACCAAATCTAAATTCTTGTCGCTTGGTGTTGGCTGCCGATGATCCAGAGCTTCACACCTACAGTGCCAATGCTGGGCCGTGGGGAAGTCGCATCATCATGGGGGTGAAGGGTGCAGAGCGTCAGATTGCGTTCATTGATCAAATTTCTCCACCAGGCAAGGGGCTTAGTGGCTTAGTGTGACTCTGTTACCTTGGAGTCTTTGGACTCACAAAGAGCACTCGAACGAGCAGCTGAGCTGAGCCATTCACCTATCAATCCAAGTAATTCCAAAGTCTTTGCAACTGAGGTACATCGCTTATGATTTTTGATGACAACATCCTAAAGTTCATGGATTGTGGTAAGACATTGGAAACGGACTTGCCAGATCTGATTCGCCTTGGTTTTTCCGAGATGCATGGGGCAAAAGCAAAAATTTGGTCTGGAAGCGACTCACCCAATCCCGCCCATTGGAGTGCTGATGCGGACATTGGGATGGGTCTGGTGTGCCTCAACTTGTTGAGCACTGGCACTTGTTTGATGGGAATGCAGGTCTTGGATGGTCTTGGTTCTCTCAGGTTCTCTCCAGTTTTTGTTCCTCATGATGGACCAATTGAGTTCTTGCTGTCAGAAGTTGTTTTTGGCCACCCTCATTTTTTCCCGGTCAGTTTACTTCTTGCAAGGTTTTGATTTGTCTCCCAGGTACGGGGCATGCTTTGGTATGGTTGCAACTCACGAAGAGTCTCGGTATTCACGCTATGGCCAAGTAATGGATGACATCGAGCGATCCTGTCGTTTTTATGAACACGATGGTGCCACTGTGCGCTTGGGCAGATTGCAAGTATACAAGAGGCGCGGTCTTTCGAAATCAATGGCAACTGCTCTCAGTCATCCTAAGTCATCGAGGAATGGAATGGAACGGGAGTGGAAGATAGGGGAAGGACATCCTTCGATCAACGAAGACTGTAGCTGTAGCACAAAAATATCCACGGGAAATCTACCGGAACTACAAAAAACTCCTTTCTGACAGACACAGCAACCAACTAGCCAAACCCAAGCTTTTTTCGAGCAGTGGCAGAAGCCAGACTTGAGCCAGACATGTTGGGTACTGCTTATGTGTGACTCTGCTCGGGCAGGCATGCACCGGGCATTTACCACAAATCGAAAGGAGGTATTTCTGCAAGTCTCTCTGCGGAAGAGTTTAAGTCGGAAGCCCTGGCAGCAAGACTTGCCCTCCTGAAGAGGTTCCCTCAGTTGTCACCTGGATGCATGAAGCCGCAACGAAGAGAGTGAAATGAGTCTAGCTTCAAGTGTTGTGCTGCTTTGCTCCTCAGTCTTAGTCCTTCAATGTCCTTCGTTATTTTCAATCAGGTTGGAAGCTACGGACACCAAACTTGGCATACAATTCAAGCATGATGCCGAGAGAAGAAAGACCAGAAGCTCTGCTTTCATTCTGTGAAAAAAGAGTTCTGAGCAAACCATGGGTGTGAAGTTTGAAGTAGGGCAAAGTGTGCATCACGCTTGCAATTTGCTTCCAACATGTTTCATCGGGAAAGTGCTGCTCGAGACAGGCGGAGGCTGAGCGCTCTCGACTAGATGAGCAGGTTAAGGCTTGACATGTTGTGCATTTGTTTGATGAAAATTTCTTCAGTGCAAATTCCACAAGGCACTCCAGAAGGCTCATGGTGAGTCAGAGAATGAGCGACAACGCTTATTGAAGAAGTGCGATGAGTTTCAGAACAAGGCTGAGCAACCACCAAATCAATCCAACATTCGCTAGAAGTATCTAGAAGTCATATGAGTATTGGCTTGAAGTTCAAAATCAAAGCCAGGCTCAGTCTCTGCAGGATGAGTGCAAACGCAAGGAGGACGTGCTTTGGCCGTTGGAAAGGTGGACTATGTGAAATTGCTTCAGTCATGCAAGTCATGATAGGAAGAGTTACGCCTGCAAAAAGACCAGCACAGGCAGGCTGAGGCAGGTTGACTGGAAACTTCAAATGTCTGGACATGCTGTACAGTAGTGCGGGGGCATGGGGGTAGGTTCGAGGGCATCATCCTCACCCATCACATCATAACATCATATTTCACCATCATCAACCCATTTCATGTATTCATCTCACGCATCATCCATCATCTCCATTTCATGTATTCATCTCACGCATCATCCATCATCTCCATTTCATGTATCCATCTCATTCCCATCCATCTTATCATTCTTCAACTCCATTTTTCTTCACAACATTTTTCTCATCAAAAGAATTTTTCCTCACATCATTTTTCACTATCATCTCATCATCCCTCGAACATACCCCCATGCCCCCTTATAGAAAATAGGTTAGTAAAAAACATTGATACATTAATTAGAAAAATACTTGTATCAATGCACGTTGTCAAAAACAGTTCATCTACACAGCAAACGGTCTTCAATCACTGCATTTCTTTTCTGGCACTTTGAATGGTGTTTGCGTCTCACGGTGAAACCTTCCATGAAGAAACATATTGCTCTACCTCCACAGCTTTTGAGCCAATCTTCCACTCGCCATGGACTGTCTGAGGCTTTTTGTAGTTGGATGCAATCACTTCTGGCGCAACAATGACCCATTTGATGGTTGATACCTTCTCCAGAGATGCTTTGTCGAAGTGCTTCTCAAACTCTTCTCGCATTTTTCCAATCTTGCAATCATGTTTGTCTTCATTCTTGGTCATCTGCAACAGCCACAACACTGAGCCGGTGTTGGTGGCAAAGAAAAAGTCAGCCGCCGGAAAAGTCTCTGAGAGTGGGCAATACAGCCCGACACATCCCAAAGTCAATTTGCATTTTAATTTGGTGGCGTGTGTCTGCATCTCGAATTTCTGATTTGGGACTGAAGTCTGCTCGTCTTGTCCTTTCAAAGCCAGCGGTTTGCACTGCAAACTGCACCGCTCATTGCCTTTTCCTGTCAGACGCTCTAGAACCAAAGACTGGAACACCTTTCCAACCAGCGTCCCCAAGGGCTTCGTGTGCAGAAATTT
>DF245057.1:0-12061 GCA_000507305.1 Breviolum minutum Mf 1.05b.01 | reverse complement strand
CCCCTGTGTGCCTTGCCTCCCACGACTGGTTGGCTGGCTGGCTGGCTGGCTGGTTGGTTGGTTGGTTGGTTGTGTGTGTGTGTGGTATGTGTGGTTGGCGGTGATCAGGCTATGAACGGATCTTGTTCGCCCACAAATTTCTGTTGGAATTCCACTACCCAAATACCATTTCATAACCTTGTCATAAACCATGAAACAAGGGTCCCGTCATCTACAATACGTGAACTACGGATGGACAAACAACAAAACCAAGTTTGATGACCTCGTTATCGTTAAAAAACCAAAACCCCAACCGCTGATCGTGACATTCCAGCCGTGAAATGGTTGGACAAAAGACAGAAACTAGTTTCATTGAAAAGGTCTGCCATCTCAAAATACAACAAGTCTTTTCATAATCATGAATCATCTTCACATCTCCTTCATTTATAAACAATTCTTCGCTACTTTCTCAAACAATCACTATCACCGCATCTTTTACATCAGTACCAAACAATCACTATCACCATATTGTTACAACAACCCTTACAAAAAAGCCGAATCTTCTCAAGACCTCCACCGTCTCCACGTGTCAGTCAGCGTCATCCTTTCCCGACCTGTCGTGACAACAAACCAAAGTTGAAGCCACTCAAGGTCACATTGCTGGTCACCGCAAAGGACAAGGCCTCAGGTTTTTCTAATATCCCAGACACTCAATGTTGTGATATATTCACCTCGACCCAAGGGGTGCCAAATGGATGGGAAAGGGTGGCATTTCAAGCAACCAGAGTTCAAACACCATCCATTGGAGGGTGCTGGTACATTTGGTTACTTTTTACGGTGTATGTTGCCAATTGGGTGATTATATGTATATATATATATCACCTACCACCTATTAAGGGAACCAGAAATAGCTGCTTAGCTATTGATTTTGTTGCGACAAAAAGGATGGCACCCATAACTACCCTATGATATTGAGGATTCTGGGGTTCTAAAACGCTCCTCCTTTAGTAGGAAAATACATCATCCCTGGCGACCCTTATCGCCCGCAATATCACAGTGTAGATCAACATGTGAGAAAACTTTAGAAGCATTGAAAACTGGTTGGTGGTTTCAACCCATTTGAAACATATTAGTCAAATTGGATCATTTCCCCAAGTAGAGGGGTGAAAATAAAAAATATTTGAGTTGCCACCACCTAGAAAACCTTCACAGCATACAATGGACACACATCACATGGTAACTGTGTTGGGCTCCAGCGAGATTGGTCCCCTGAAAATTTGAAACATGGATACCCAAAAGTACTACTGTAATGATGTCTGAAAGGAGTTACCTTTTCCAAACCATTAAAGTTTAGTTTCTATATTAAAGCTTTAGGTTGTAATCAAGTGGCTATATAAACATCATGTTTGTATATACCTGGAACCTCAAACCAACGAAGTTTGACCATTAAAAACAATCCAAATTAAAACACGCCTTCATAAATGGACAGTGATCAGGTTCCTGGTATATATAGAGTATACATACAGTATAAACATACATACTCATAGGATCCATGTATGCTATTTTTACATGTTTACCTACTAATCTACCATCTTCCGCAGCTGCGAATATATCAGTCCCATGGATACTATGGGAAAGCTGGCCTGCTAAACATCCCTTGGTTACAATCACCACGATCCAAAACAAAAAATCATGGGAGTTCAAGGGCATCCCGGCAACCAAAAAAGGAACCAACCCCTCTAAACTTCGCAAACCCCTGCCCCACTGCTGTTGGTTGCTCGAGTCCGGGCCCCTCACTGAAGGGCTCACGCTCTTAACGATGGGAGTGTGAGGACGCGAATATGTGAAAATGATCTCAGATCCGCTGCTGGTCATTTGTTGTCCATTGACCTTAGGACATCCGATGATGGCCACGGAAGGCGGATAGGGAGCCCGAGGACTGAGTGTTGGGTGCGATTCTTAAGGGATTCTTAACCACCATCAATCCCCTTAAGGCCTTATTGTTGAGACCTTATTTCATTGGGGGGTGGTGGCATTGGGGGGGGGTACTTGGCTTGGAGATTCATCAGTTAGTAAGAGTAGTTAGGATCATCCCCATCTATGGACTATAAAAAGGCCATCTGGAAAGGGAACAACCTGATCCCTTATGGGACTTATGAACCATGGTTATTAATCACTTACTAAGTGGGATGATCCTCCAAGCACCCAAGAGGACTCGGTAGGATGACGGTATATTTACCTATCAATTTACCATTGGAAACAAAGAAACGATATATAGGTGCCAGTAAATATACCGCATGTACCTGGATCCTATGATTCATACATGCAGGGCAAATATATGCAAATGAAACTCTTGACTTACTCAGTGATTTTCCGGTTTTGTTGGGGGCTAAGGAAGGCGTTCATACAAGGCTCCTGAACATCCCAAAGAGCCAAGGTTAGTTGATGGACAAAAAACGCTGAATGAAAAAAAACTGCACACATTATCATCTCACTTCATGATGAGACCTGATTTCCTGTAAAGAGCATGACCCTACAGTTATTGGGTGGTGCTTAAACCCTCACTAGCTTCCAGGAAAGACGGGGGCAACCCTACACTCCCCATCACATCCATTTTTGTTCATCGGAACTGCTCCCGAAGCGTCCAGGTTTTTTGAGATCTGACTACATCTCGAGTTGGTGGATCTTGTTTGCCATCCATCTGAAAAATTGCCAAAAATTGTGGGAATCTATATCATCTTTTCGTCTCATCCCCAATTTTCTGGTAAGTGGTCACAACTTCACGCATATTAAAAAAAATCAAACTAATAATACATCTAGTCTAGGCAATTAGTAGCAAGATCTTCAACTATCCGTGATATCCCAGCAACCATTGATAGCTGACCTGTATTTTTCAAAGGGAACAGTGACAAACATTATGCACCGCCAAGATAACAACCATTTAAAGATATACCTCCTATTAAAACATGTGCCCAAAAGGAGATTACATCTTCCAATCCCAGTGATTCAGGTGCTACGTTAGTTTCAGGGAGGGTATACATAGCTATCATATCCATCCGGATTCTGGATTCGATCGATGAATATATTGACTGATCCTTTGATTCTGTGGACTTTTATACCAGGAGAATCTAGGTAAACCTTAGTGATGTCCGTGGTAAGGAAATACCTAATAAGTCAAACTATCTCAGCAACAAAAATCCCTCATTCATAAGTTGCTTAAAAGTTGTCACTTTGCAGTTAAATGTTTTGTTGATGTAGAAGGACCATTTGTATCAGAGGGGATTTTGACAGTTCAGCCAACCCAGGATACATACTTTAGATTCCGCAGCACAATACTATAGAAACATGGTATATACAATGTGCTGTGTTTGAGAAATATGCAAATAAAAAAAATATAAATATAAATAATTAAATATGTATTTTTCGGTATATACATGTCCCTTGCTTCAATCCTTCGCCAATTTCTTGCCCTGACCAGGCCCTTCTCAGGCCCTTGTTTGGACCAAACGATCCATCGATTTTTCAGCCAAGGGCACGTCAAGAATCAATGCTTCCTGGCCAGGAAGGGGGTGTGACCGGGGACTGAAGGTTGAGTGAGCACAGCACTTTTAGTGAATGACATGGAAAATAAAAAAAATAAAGTGGTTTCTTTTTGCGGAAAAAATGGAGGATTCCCCTCCAAAAAAAATTGCCAAGTTTTGCCCACCATTAAAGTCCTGTACACATCGGCCTTATTTCTTGAGTTCTCCTTTTGGAGGTAGATAATTTCGGTAGACCTAGGATGAAATTTCCATGAAATGTTGGGCTCCGTGTTGATTTGTGGACGCCCATATAGGATCCATGTATGGTATGTTTACCTACATTTCCCATAAATCTAAGCCAAATAATATAGGTAAATACACCAGTCCCATGGATCCTGTGAGAGTTACAAGTTTTATGCGATGAGACGGCCGCAAGGGTGGGCCCCGAGCCGATCGTTACAAATGGAGTTAGGTTAGTTCACCCCTATCCGTGACTTTATAAATGGGTATCACTGGGGGGTTATAACCACAATAATTGGAGTTAAAACCTTCCTTATAACTAGTAGGGGCCCATCTTGTAGGCCTTCAAATCTTCCAAACACATCCCGGGGTTGGAGGTATGACTGGACCCCACAAAAAACATACTAAAAACACCAAAACGCAGGAGGTATGATTGGAAGACTAGGCAACTCAATCTGGTCGAATTTGTGATTCGAACGCAACAGTTCCAGTTGCTCCCCCCGAAACCTAACATAGATACCAAAAATGCTGGTTTCAAAAATGTATCTCTTTTTAATTATGGCCATGCTTGGTATCTATATGTTAAGTTTCTGGGGTGTAAACCATCCCAATCAGTCTTCCAAGCCATCCTCTTGTCTCAAAAATTGTCAGAAGGTGTTGTTCCAACCCATCTCATGACATATCCATGAGCTTTGAAATGGGTGCAAATCAATTACATCTTGGGTCATTTTAACCACCAATCTGCCATGCGACGATCTACATAAGACTGCATTGCATTTCTTGGACACCGTCACATTTTTTAGTGGAGGCTTTCTCAAATTCATGGTCCACCAGCTGAACCGTCATTTTTGGATTTCGAAAATCTACTCACATCTCATTCTCCAGGCTTTTCATGTTCGAGATGCCCAAATCACTCATCAGGTTTTGGACGTTCCTGATACTCTTGATCTTTAGACTCAGCTCCTTGGCCTTGTCATCATCAAGATCGATTGCATTCCCAGCTTGGTCCTTGAGCTCGATCTCAGATAGGGTCTTAAAAGCCCCTGTTATCTCCTCCAATTTGCGTTTCACCCCGCCTCCCTGCTCTTTCTCGACTAGTTTCAAAGTAGTGGGACATCTACTTGCGGAGGAGGGCATGAATGGCGTCACAAGGTTGCCCTTCACTCCAGCCTCCCGGCTGATCTGGGTGCACTGTCGTCCAAAACGTAGGTCTGACTCAAATCTACGCATGCTGGAATGTCAACCAACGTGCTGGGATCAATCATGTACCTCTTGAACTTCTCTGGCTCCTGTATGATGCTGAAGGGAGTGAACGAAAAAACAAGTGGATGATTTATTGAATTCCTGCTAAGCAGCAGTTGATCTTGTAAATTGCAACATTCCAGTAATCGGTTTTTCATCATTTTTCATGGCTGGGTCAACCTACCCCCCCCTAACGTACCCGTACCCCCCTCAGAAATGATCAGGGCCGATTAACCATTGGTTTCCCTTAATAAGGCCGGCTATTAAACCCTTATTTCTGGGGGGGGAAGGTTCACAAGCCATGAATTCCAGGAATCATCCACCAAACCTCGTCGGTCCGGTTCTCGCTCAGCCATTAGGGACCATCTAATGACCCATAGCATCCATGGGACTGGTATATTTACCTACACTTTACCAGAAAACATCAACCAAATGTAGGTTGTTTTTTACCATACGTGGATGCTATGGGTTTTTGTTGGACCATCTATTAACCGCCGTTCTTTAGGACTTAAAATTCCTCCTATCAGATATCCATAATCCCCCCCAAACAGTTGAGTCGAGGCCTGCAAACTAAGCTCGAGGTGTTCTTACGGCAGTTCTACACTGGCTGTTTGGTGCGAAAAAAAAACAGCCTTTCCCCGTGACAGTAGGTCATTAAATTGCCAACCCAAATCATGCACTCTCAGAAGAAGAAAAACCAAACCCATCAAATTTACCATAGACATATATTTGCATCAAATTTCCGATTTCCCCCAAAATGGGTCCCATTTTACTGATCTCTGCCTGGCAATTCTCCGTGACCCTTTTGGGATGGTTAAGTGGCTCTTGGGGGATGAAGCTGGGTCACGGCTTCACCCCGTGCAAGTTTGAAAAAATAGATTCCCCAAATGGTGGAGTTTTTCAGGGTGATTTACTATGGTTAGTCCCATGGATGCCATGGATGCCATGGTGGATGGTAAGATACGGTAAGATCAACCTACAATTTGGTTGATTTTTTATGGTAAAGTGTAGGTAAATATACCCAAGCCCTAAAAAAATCACCAAAAGAACAAATTCAAGATCAACAGAATCCCATTGCCGTAGGATCCATGTATGGTAAATTTAAAGTATTTACTTACTAACTTACCCATGAAAATCCACAAAACGTATGATAAAATATATACCATGACCTTGGATGGCCGTCCCAAAAAAACCCTGCACCTCGAATTGGGTGCTGGTCCAATGTGTTCGATCGAGCTCGGGTAGTTGACATTCCAACACTGGGCCGGCGGAAGAAGTGCGAGTTGCTTGGGAGTAAGACTCTTACACCGTGGCTCCATATACACCCCCAAAAATTAACATGGAACCCCAAAAATGAAGGTTTGGATTTGTTTTTCTTTTTCAAATGGGTGATGTTCCTGTTCCGTGTCAGTTTTTCGGGGTGTATGGAATATTACCTACCCATAGGATCCATGTCTGGAAAATACTTATGCAAAAAAGTTCAACAAATCTTGGAAAATAAAGACAACGAAACAAAAAAAACAAAACAAACACCAACATGTTTGGTTCGTTTTTTATGGCAACATGCACTGTATCAAATGAATAATCCCATGCATGGATACTATGGGTACGCAAAAATTCCGTACATGGAGCCAAGAATGGGTGTTATTTTGTTGGCTTTTCCACCTCTTACCTGGATTCCTCGGGATAGCAAAGTATATTTTTACATGAGCCACGAAAAAAACAACTCGGGGTCCCTTACTTTCCATACTGGTTGTTTAATAGGGATCCTTACAATGCCTTTATGAAATAATCCCCATCGAAGTAGATAGGAGCTTTCATCCCCAACCTATCCCCTAAACAACCAGTGATCCTAAATCATGGATCCCAACAACCAGGGACCATTTTCTCATTGCTCACATGGAGCACTGTCACAATTATGATTTACCAGCATCTTCTAGCTGGGAACCCTCAGAAATCTTGGGAATCATGACACCCCCTTATCATCTATGCAGCAGCACCTGGAAGATAGATTAAGCACACATATACACAGTAAACCAACTGTAGTTAAAATTATCATGTCTGTACATCAAGCATTTGGGACATTTTGGGGGTACTAGTAAGACAAAAGAACCTAGCCTATAAAGGTAATCATGCACCTTTGAACATATTTCAGGCAGTTTCCATTCCGAAATGTTCCACATAGGAAAAACATATCATCAATACCTACGCGACCCCGCATGAATGTGTCTCAACCCTCCTGAACTCAAAAGTGGCATTCAGGGTATAAGGGATTCAGGGATTAAGGTTTGGCCAAGGGTTTAGTGGATTGAGGCTGAAATCCAAACAACAACAAACAACAACAACTCAACGAAATATCTGCAGGGTCCATTTTTGGGGAGTGCTCAGTGCTGATAGGTTTTTTGCCTCAAGACATAACGATTCTGATGCCCGATACTCATGCGAGCTACACAACATGAAATCGGGATCCCAGCTCGTTTTACTGGCTGATGATTTATACAATTGATACAAGGTCGGCCGATACATGTTATAAATGGAGTTAAAACCCCTTTAAATGACCTTATAGAATCTTATAATATAAACGCATAACTGGGGCTGTAAGCACGATAAGTGGAGTTATAAGCTTAGTAGGGGCCCCACCTGGTAGTGGTTGCCATCTCTGGGCGATTTCAAACTCCCTGTGCTAGAACGGTTGCAAAGTTCTTATCAGCCAAACAATCCAGTTGCCCTCTTTTTTGGCAGTTGAATGGCTACCACAACAGCAACCACCCAAAACACCCTGAAAACATATTTCCGCCAGAACCAACATGAACATCTGTGTCTTTGTAGTCAACCCTTTGGTCATTGGGAATGCTGTAGGCAAATTTTTCACAATGCCTGAGATCAACTGAAATGAGGTAGAGGGGTTGGGTTTTCCATTAATCAAAACGAAACCCTGATTGGAGGTGATGTGTTCATTACATACACAGAAGGCATTTCATCGAGGGTTTTCCCTCAAAATAAATCCCTGTTTGAAAAGGTGTTCTTTCAAAACAAAACGTGTTTGAAGGGATTTTAGGGTTTCCCCCTTGGCTCTTCACTAACTGTTTTTTCCAAAAAAAAAAACGCTGTTTCCCCTTGACTCAATAGCTGTTTCTGGTTCCCTTAATAGGTGGTAGGTAGCAAATAATCCCCCAATTGGCAGTATATACCACTTATATATTGCCAATTGGGTGATTAGATGGTACCTATCACCTATAAAGGGAACCAGGAAGCTCCATTGATTGACTCTAAGAGTTGATGAAAGATGATGAAAGTACAATCAGCCGTGGTGAACCCGCAAGTGCAGCCGCGTCCCCCACCTTCCAGACTGCCAGACGTCACGTTGCACATGCCTGCCAGGCAACGAAAAAAACCACTGTAAGGTTTTTTTTGGGAGTTCTGAAATTCTATGTCCACAAATTTTGAGAGTACAATGAGCATCGTATTTAAAAGGTAACAAATCTACTAGTTGGTGGTTTCAACCCCTTTGAAAAATATGAGTCCAAATGGGAATCTTCCCCAAATAGGGGTGAAAATAAAAAATATTTGAAACCACCACCTAGTCTAGGATATGTTTAAATGGTGATTTTTCCAACATCATATTTGATCAAACAAAATAAAGTTGTTCCTCAAGGAAGTCCCTTGTCCTGAAAACATGTTCTTTAGAGAACTACATTTCCTGGTGTATTTCAGCAACGTAGTTAAGTTCAGGCTGAAAAAAAATATATTGTATGCATATGGCATATTTAGTATTTAAAAATAAATAAATAAAACGGTCACCTGGAAATTCTCTGAACTATGAAGAACAATTCATGCCAATTCACTGTGAAAGGAAATCCGGATGGCGGCTTCACCCAGAAAGTAAAAAAAACCATACACCCAAACCAAACGAAACCAACCAAACAACAACAGTGAGATAATCACTATTTGCCGCATGCACGTTATCACATCGTTATACACATTTTCCACTCTGCACCTGCCACATCTCCTTTCAATGAGCCGCTCTTATGGTAGAGGGTGACGATGTTGTCAGAGCCTTTCGTGGGTTGTGGCTGGTTTTTTCTAGCCATGTCTTGGATCTACTCCCAACACAGGATGGCAGGGGGGGGTTCGATCTAATCCGTGTCACATGTCTTCCAGATCTTCCAGTACTATATTATAGGCAAATCTAAGTCAAAACTGAGGTACCAAACTCTGAAAGTTCTGAATTTTTTGTGGCAAAAAAAAAATCATCTCTCAATTCAATCCCCAGATTTTTATCAACTTCAGAAAGGGAAGTGTTCAAGGCTTCGGGCATACAGAAACCAAAATTTGCCGGTTGTAGATCACCAGCTTGAAGTAAAAAACTCTTTGGTCTGGGAGCCCCATGTGAGTTTCGTTTCATACCCCTACATCTCCCAGATTCCAAGTCTGTAAAACAAGACGAAGTTCAACCTTTTCACGAAAAACAAAAAAAACAAACAAACCTGTCTGGAAGATCCACATATTCCTAGATGAAATGATCTGGATCTGGCAAAATTATAATAAATCACAAACCTATGTGTCCCTGAAAAAAAGGGGGATTTCATGGATTTCCCTTCCTTAGCTACATTTATAATCGCTATACTTTGACCAGACGGATCTCTGCGACCCTGGCCACCTTTGTAAAAATCCAAGCAACTGGGAATCTTGAAGCCAGTGCCCATGATCTTCACCTCATCGGATAAAGACATCCCAACGTTTAAACCCTGGAAGTCAAGCCGACCGTCTAGCCCTGGAATTGTTGATGAAATAAATCCCTATACTATGTTTTTTGTTTGCAAACTATTTTTTTTTGCAGCGGTCTTTGGACACCCAGGATTAAATGCTGAATAAACAAAGACTTCCCTTCAACACGAAAATTTCCACAAAAAAAATCAAAATCCTGAATCTTAGATTTGCTTGTAGAACAATAATATGAAATTATATGAGATGTTATTTGTAATCAAACATATATAATTATAAGAGTTTTAATGCCGTATTTTCCGGCAGAAGATTCTACAGTTATTAATTCCTTGAAATGAGACAAAGAATGCAAATCATATTAACTTATTTCATTCTTTCTTATTGGTCGCAAGACCCCGTTTTCCCTAGAAACCTTCACACAGGAATGAAAATTATTCCCCAAATGGTCTGATGGTGATTTACAATGATAGAATCCGTAAAAAGTCATCTGAAAACCAATCCAAGGGATCCCCAAGGGATTCAATCTCACCCTTTCACAACCACGCCTCGTACCTCCCCCATTCAAAATAAACAATGGGACTGGAAAACAAGGCTTGGCAACCCTTAGGTCCCCTGCTAAAAGTTAAACTTTTAGTGGGTTACAGGTAAAATCCCACTAAACTCTAAGGGGCTAAGGGAATAAGGCTAAACTAAGATGTGCCAAGAAGGCAAAAACAACCGCACTTTTATCGGACCAGAGACCAACACGGAACGCCCAAAAATGAATGAATTTGTCACACCTAGACAAAGTGGGCCCCAGAAAACCAGTTAGAAATGGGGGTGACATAACCCCAATAAGTCGGCTGCCACCAATTTATCACCTTGGGCCATTTTTAGGGGGCCCCATAATAACCCCAATTTATAGCAGATAGCTGGTGAAGGGGGCCCACCTTGTGGCCCACCTTTTGTCACTTTCCGTCACTTTGGGTTACTTTCGTTCATGCACTAGGCCAAGACACGATGGCACCACCCAACATAGAACCAATGGTGGGTGTTATACTCTCGACCTGACGGCAGGACCGGAACCGTGGAAGTTTTTTCAAAGGTGCATGTTCAACAAGTGAAAGATAGGTGATTAGTTGCGCTGTGAGATTCAACAGTAGAACTCATACAACATATGAGTAGTATACATGTAAGCAGCGGGCGAGTGTAAACCCCTTGTGATATTCAAAAACGACTTGTATTAGATGCATGATGTGTTAGACTACCAGACATTCCAAGACCTCCAAATGGATGTTAATTGTACCAACCCGTGATCAACAAAAATGGCAAAGGGAAATCCCCTCACTAACTGTCCCCTGGATTTGTTAGTTGAAAATGCTTAGTAGAATTTGCAGGTCTTTACCGGAAGAAAAAAAACGTCAAAAGAATAGCCTTCGGAACCCCAGGGTTTACCCACATGAATAGGTGATTTGTATGGTGAATTACTAGGTAAATATAGATATCAAATATATAACAATCTCATGGATCCCGTGGATCCTTCCCAGTTTTAATGGATCCATCGTGTGAAAAAACACTACTGGGTGGTGGTTTCAACCCATCTGAAAAATATTAGTCGAAATGGGAATCTTCCCCAAATAGGGGTGAAAGTTAAAAATCTTTGAAACCAACACCTAGACTACAAACTTCCCAGCTGGTGTGCACCTCGTTCAAATCGCCAAATCTCACTGTAACCGAGTCCTGCCCAAACTTCACGTGACGACAGCAACTTGGATGGATGGCACAGGTACATGAAGCCCCCCGTTGACCTGAAGGGGTCAAGCCCCCCGTAAAACAAGGCCTTTTTTTTCAAGGAAGGGGACCTCATTTGGGTTCCACGTACCTACTTATAGCAAAAGTTCAAAAGCCTGATTATGACATTTTGGTGTAGAGGGATCTTTTACCATGGTGTTTTTTACAATCCCCTAAATAACCCTAGGCTTCCAAACACCTGGTGAGGAGGTACTTGGACCCCAAACACATACCTAAATCACCTTCTCAGGAGGTATTTGGAAGACTAGCGTAACTGGATTAGTATAATCCCCTAGAAAAAACTACTACATAAGCGTGGTTTTGGTCATCCCTCTTGACTAAGATTTGCTGTGGGAACTCTATGGGAGCTGGGATATTTCACCACTGAATCACAATGTTTCATTTTTATGGGAAACATTAAAACAGATGTACCCGGAAAACCTAGGAAAGTATCATTTTTGTTAGGCAACTGTGGCTGGTTTTAGGGGTAAAGTTGATGAAAATGAACAGCAACTTGTTTTCTAGGTATGGGTAAATAATGATACAGTGTGGGTGCCCCGCGGGGCCGCTAACTGATTTCTGCC
>DF245056.1:0-17440 GCA_000507305.1 Breviolum minutum Mf 1.05b.01 | reverse complement strand
GTTGTTGTTGTTGTTGTTGTTGTTGTTGTTGTTGTTGTTGTTGTTGTTTTGTTGTTGTTTTGTTGTTGTGATTGCTTGTTGTGTATTGTTGTTGTAGTAGTAGTAGTAGTAGTAGTAGTAGTAGTAGTAGTAGTTGTTGTCGTTGTTGTTGTTGTTGTTGTTGTTGTTATGCACCCCCATTATATATTTCACAGCAACTTTGGATGAACCGGGGTGAAAAAGGTGTCCTTGGTGAGGCAACAGACCCAAGACTGATTCATTGAGATCAATATCCTACAGGGGTTACTATATTACCAACCCCAAAACATGCACACGTTTTTTCTTGGTAAAAGCAACATGACTGGGGTCATTAATATTACCAACCCAACCCAAATGCCTTGTTATAAGGGAAAATCCCTCAAAAATGACCATGCATTTGCAATTGTTCAATTTTTTTTCCCAGAATGGAGAAGTGAATGACCCCTTCCAAACTCCCAGTGACTTTTTCAGCAGCGGAATAGGCTATTGACCTCCATCAACCACAAAAAAAGGGTCCAACCAGTGACAACCACTAACAGCCAGGTTTCAACAAGGGGAAAATTTTCCAAGGGATTGCTATTCTGGGAAGGCATGTAGGGATCCAGCCATCCGGGAAATCCTCACCAACTCTTGCCAACTATTTGGGATATCAACGAAGAATCCTCGCCCGGGCCTGGGGGTTTAAACAAATATCATTTTGGAATTTGCAAGGAATCCAAATGTCTACAGAAACAGAAACAAAACAAAAGAAATCGGCAGATAAAACTCCGACTTCTCTTTTTTTTGCCCAATTTGTTTCCCTGCCAAAGCTTCGTCTTGTCGCTTGAGATACCTGGGTTTTGTCCAGTTCCAAGTCGAAAAAAAATGCAAAGTTGAAAGTTGGAGGATGTTGAGGATAATGTTGGATCTTCGTTCCTAGAGAATTAGTGTAACGAATCTAACGCTATAATATATAGGGTAGTGAAGTAAGGAACAGTTACTAACCACAGGAGTGATCAGTGATTCACATATCCCAGGACCCAACTCTTTTTTGGAGCTCGAAGCTGGAGTTCTTTGGCAAAACTTGAAGAAAGACGTGCCAAACATACTCTGTCCTTTCGGGTGAAAGAGAACAACAACTGCCAGGACTCTTGATCCGAAACTCGTTGGGCTCGTTCAGTGGCAGTTAAGATTTTTTTCCATGCTCCAGATTACCTACTGTAGCTCAGAGAACCAAAGATTACCTTTGAAATTCTATAGCTTCATAGTACCAAAACGGTTTGTGCTTTTTTATGTTTTCTTCATACCGTTGTAACTCAGCAATCATTGGTGGAAAAGATTCGGAAATTCGACTGTCTCAACTTGCCCATGTATTCCTGGTCTGGGGCCCCTTGTTAGAAGACATTGTTTTGTTTGGAATATGTCGCCATTTTTGGCAATGGTTTTTTATATGTGTCTATCAATCCAATGTAGGCAACTTGTTGTCAAATACCGAGTCACTTACTTTTGCACATCGCTTGTTTTCTACCAGCTACCTTTGTCTTCCCTGTAAGAATGGTTGAGGTGGTCTTATTTATCAACTTTGTCTCACTGCCATGTATATATGTCATTCCAATTCTACCACTATTGTACCTGCACAAGAACTCTCCATAGCAACTACAGACCTCTAAGTCTTTACCCCCTTTACGCTCCGGGATTGCTTCCCGGACATCTCGATCAATAATGATCCAATACACTTCACTCATCTAACACCTCAGAGTCATTCCGTTAAGTTATCAAAGATGTACACTCTGTAAAACGAACATAGTCCCATGAAAAATGGTGGTAGGGAGACTGCTTTCCTTTTGGGAAGGCCTGTTTTCAGGAGCCATGTCAGTTTGAGGGATGGGTATCTTTCACATTTCATACTTTCAAAGAACACCCTTAACAACACCAAGCCCGATCTTGCTTTTTGTTGTTTGTTTTCCCCCCTCCGCCCCACCCTCCTGGTTGTGCCATCTATTTGTTTGGCCCTTTGTTTTTTCAAAAGGCCATCTAGTTGCAAATGTTCTGAGCCTTGATGTCGCGATGGATGATCTCAAGACCATGAAGATAACTCACAGCGCTCAACAACCTCAGTCATGTTCAACAACCGTCTTCATATTGTAGGGAACGAGTCCATATCCCAGGTCCCAAAATGCTTTGAAACGAAGGGATCTGTTGCTTCCCAGGAGGGGATCGAGACGCTTCCATTTCTGAAAGTGTCATCAAATCAGCCTTAGGTCTTTTGGTTGGGTCTTAATGAAATGATACTTCAGCTTCAGTCAACCAATCTGAGTTTTGTTGATATTCAAACATGCCTGTCTGAAAATTAGGGGAGGGGACAAGTCCCATTGGTTTCCTTAAATTCGGTCACCTAATCTTATCTGCAAATATTTGAGTCACACCCAAATAGTAGATGAATCAAAATGAGATGTAACATAAGCAACAGAGCAACAATGACTCTTCTTAATCCAATGAGTCCTCCACAAATCAATGCTGAACATGTTCTGATCCCCTGGGATGCTGACCTTTTCGATGGTAATGCGTTTAGATGCAATGATGATTAGTGTGATGGCCAAATATGGGCCACATTTGTGGTGTAAATTGTATCCATCTTTGTAGAAATTTGTTTGGACGCTTCCGGTTCATCAAACAACATGTTGATTCGAAAGTGTTTCCGATCCAATGATTTACAAACCGGTCTGATTGATCAGTGCAGGATTGTTGCTAGCACCATCATTCATGAAACATAAGTCATGATCCTTTGGACAGTTGGCTTGTTCTGTTCAGGCACTGACCCATTGCTTCTGGGGATGTAAAAACAATGGCTTGCTTAGAGATCTTAGAGTCTCGGAGGCAGTGATGGGTGGCTCACCCTTTTAGATCCTTTTAGACTTTAGACTGTATACAGTATATCATATGGTGAATTGGATGATGTGATGTTAAATTGCCCAGGTACTGCATGTATAGTAATACAATCTCTCGATTCTTCAGCATGAAACCAAGGAGAAACATCTACCTCCCGACATTTCACAGTGAAATGGAAGCAAACTGCTTATCCGCTTGGAGGTTTGTATGTGGCCATGGCTCAAACGTTGCAACAAAAGAGACCTCAACGTTCCAAGCATTAAATTTACACCCTGGAAGATTAACAACATGGAACCTACAAATCACCCATGAAAAGAAAGGAAAATGATCTTCCATCCACCTCCAGGGAATTATGTTCCAGCCGTTAATCTTCAGGGTTTTGTAGGACCTACAATTCGTGTGTGGCAGCATGCCACATGTTTTTTTCCAAGGAGCTGCCGAAACAGCGGCCTGGAGACATCTTCTGAGAACGGGCTTTTGGCAGCGACGTCCAACATACTTCCTGCGCGGCCGAAACGACGCGCTACCGAACAAGCTGAAACGGGGAGGTTGATGGCTGTCTAGAGTCTAGTTGACACATCATTAGGTGTTGATTTTAATTGGGTTGATGAAAAATGATCTTGAGGGTGACTTTATCATGGTTTTCTATGTTTTCTCTAGAATTTATTGTGTTGTATGAAAAGTCTTAAACATCTCAAGTATTGAAGTGGTACAAGATTGTACCAAATGGGAACAGTGGGTCCTGACTTGCTCCCTAGACTTGCAAAATCCTCCAAACAAACTAGAAACCTCTCAGGATATGTTTAGGGTTTGGCAAAAAGTGAGAGACTCTCAACCGCAGGGTACAACCTCCCTCTCGAGAAATCATCTTAACCCAAGAAACACTGCCCCTTGTAACAAGTCACATGAAGGCCATAAATGACAACACCTGTTTTTTCTTCAACTGTACTTGTTATATCTCCTACAAACAAAACTCGATGTATCGATGTTTCTTGGAAAGGCCGGGGGCCATGTTCGTTTTTTTTTGTTTTTTTTCCGGGAGGGATGTGACTATGCAATCAAGAGAAAGGCTTCAATCGAGTCTGTGAAGGAAGTGGCTCTTCACGGATCACATGGAAACTCCGCTCCAGAGTAACAAAAAACTCAGAAATGTCATCTAGTTGGTGGTTTCACCCCGTTGAAGAATATTAGTCAAAATGGAAATCTTCCCCAAGTAGGGGTGAACATAAAAAATATATTTGAAACCACCACCTATAGTCATTATTTACCCTCCCTGAAAACTAAAACGACTTGGAGTTATACATCGGTCACTCAAATGATGGGTCCCGTTAAAGGAAAGTCCGGGCAATGACCTATGACCTTTTTTGGGATGGTGAAGTTCACATGACCCGAACATCAAGGGTGAAGGTTAAGTGACCTCCAACGATCGGGGGATCAAGTTTGGTCACGACTTAAATCACCTGGTTTTTATTCATATGTTTCTGAAGTTGGAAGATTTGGTGGAAGATTTCCTGAAGGTTTGACAAACTCCGCATTCAATGAAACAAATTACGTGCTTGTCAGACTGGATCATCAATGAACTCATGATCTAGAGGATTGGACATGTAAATCAAACCTGCTATTATCAGGATATTGTAGCCACCCCCTGTTTGATGTTTGGATATTTCTGTTGGAGGCGAAAATGGAAGGGCAAGACCATCAACAAGTTTGGAGTAGTTGCAGTAGGACTACTATGATTCACTATGATTCAAAATTTACCCGCAAGTACACTGAGTAACCTTGAACTTTGATGACCTTGGTACAGTAATTCCCAAAGGGATGCTGTCCAGCTAGCAGAATCATGCTATTTGAAGCGTTTGGTTGCCCAGCATTGACTTTGTCAGCCTGATATCCCATTTCAATCCCCCCCCCCACCTTTCGGCACTTATCTCCGAAGGTAAAAACCGACGTAAGCAAAAAAAAAACTTCGGTTACTCCCTGGCAAACACACTTCTTCCATCTTCTGCAGTTGCTCAAGTGGTGCTTTAAATCAGCATGGTAGAAAGCCAAAACATCAGTGTAAAATTCCTTAAAGAAACCTAAGATTGGAAGGTCTTAGTATTTCCTGTGCTTTGCAAAGCAATGCTTCATTTCTCCTTGGACTATCTCCAAGCTTTTTACAACCCCAAGATCACAGGTTGCATCCGCACATCGCGAGGTCGGTCCTTCATAAAGGCTCATCACAAGCACTGCATGTGGAGCCTGGTGGAAGCAATCAATCACCTCAACGACGTTCGGATGGCTCAGCCTGCCAGAATCTCCGATGTTTTCTGTTCATGGTTTTCTTTTCGTGCCCGTTTTAACGTTGGAAAATTCCTTGGGTTTTCATGCAGCTGGGTCCCATAGGCAGCCATTTGCTGCCATTTCAATTTACCCAAGCATCTTGGGGATGATTTGCCCAAACGGCACTACAATTGGATGAGTACAGCTATGAAATAACGATCCACTTGCATACATCGATCTAGAACATCCACAGTAAACTAAAAACAAGAAAGTGGGCTTTGCCAAAAGCATGTGTTGTATACTACCTCATCAAAACTCAACAATGTCCACGTATTGCTATACACTGCAATGATATAATCAAGAAAATCAATGACAGCAAGAATTGGTCAAGAGCTGAATGCATCTTTCTGTACAAACATAGTGATGGTAAAACTTCAGGTTTCATCACAACACCAACACTTATCTTGCAATTTTCTTTGTGCATCGGTGACTCCAAAAACTTTGGAAGCCAAACAAAAACATCCGGCCTACTTGGCAAACTTGTCCAGATGGTGATTGAATTCACTGCAATTGGAAAAAAAAACAAAATTCAAACGGGGGCTTGCCTTTGTTTGTTACCCAAAAAACGGGGTGGTTCTCTGCTTCGGTGCTGTGGTTTTCCAAACCGTTGGCAGGTACCAGGTAACCATGCCTCTTCAGCAGCTTGTACTCTGAAGATCGTTCAAGAAATTCATTGTCATCTCGAGCCCGCATCACTTTCCTCAGCAATTCTTGGCTGCTTCAACTACCCTTTGATTTTGAGGATTCTGGGGTTCCAAATAGCTCCTCATTTAGTAGGAAAATATATCATCCCTGGCTTGCGGTCGCTCCCCCAATATCCCAGGCTTTTTTTAACAGAAAAACACACACTGGAAATCGCCCACACACAAGAACACATGTCATGAATGAAATGTTCAAACATCTTGCTGCAAACGTCCTCCATTTTGGATCTGGGAATTTGTGGAGAGATGTTTACAAGCTGCATGGTCATAAACAGGCCGTACGTTTTGTGGATGAAAGGCTCCTGCGCAAAGATATTGTCGATAATCTCCTGCATACCCTCCAGTTGCCAAAGATAAGTCTTGAACATCTACATTTTGAGAGTGAATTTGTGTGTGAAACATAACACTGAAGAATCCAATGTATTAAATGAAACTCAGTTTTGGTAGAACATCTCCTATATTCATTTACAAGTTTTATATCTTTGAAAGTCACTTTAAAAAAAACATCCAGGGTTACGATTTCAGCTTGGATCCACATCCAGCCCAGTATCACAGCCACATGGGCATGATCGATCTTGCGCTCGGCTTTCCAAACACGTCCGCATGAGCCAGACCCGAGCATCTCAAGTAGATCCTACGGGCATCATCCAACAGGCTATCCCGGAGGATCAAGGTATCCCATATCATCCATGTATGGTGTATTATGGTGTATTTACCCACATTTACCACAAAAATCGACCAAATGTAGATAGATATACCATACATGGATGGTATGGGTATGGCAGGAATCAGACTCCCTATATTCGAGAGTAATATTTCATCGTCAACAAAATGACTCAAAGAACCCGGGACAACCCTTTTTTTGACTCCGCAAGTGTTGGTTTAGATTGTTGGATTGGAGCTAGCGAGACTCCCAGGTCTTTCAATGCCCTTCATGGGCTGTTCCCCCATTCCACACCAAAAAATCCTACAGCTCCATGAGTTTTGTGGAATACAAATGTCAATTTCCATAAACCTTAGGACTAGCATGGATAGGAACAACATTAAAACACAACACAAGATGTATATAAGATACCATTTATATATACTGTATATATTTATATATAATATATATATATACATATGGGGGTTTCCTAAAACGGTGGGTTTCCCCAACAACCATGGGTTTTCCTACTAAAAACAATCATGACTTGGGGTGTTTTGGGGGTACCACCATTTAAGGAAACATCCATATAATTCTGTATTTTTTAGGGCCAAGGGACATAGTGACCCAATGGAGGCATCTGAAGCGAAGAGGCTTCGTCACTTCCGGCAGTGCTCGCCTAGGATTTTTTCCTATCTTTCTGAGGTGGCCCCATGTGATGAACCTCAAATAAAAGGCTAATGATTCAAAATTATTCAAAAAGACATTGAAGCTTTGGACATTAAAACCTTGAAATTTTATATATTATATATATACGTATATATAACTCGTATAATACATATATATAATTCGTACATATGATGTATACATTAAATTAATCAACCCTATATGGTACGCTGTTGTTTGTTTATGTTGTCAAAGGTTCACCAAGTGGCGACTGTTGGGACCAGTCCTCTCTGAACTTTAGATTTTGTTTTGTCATCCCAAAGTAGTCGAAAACATCTTCAGGAGCAAAATTATAAAAAATGGCAAGTTGTGAGGACGGCCTGATTTCCTTTTGGAAGCTGTTTGGGGAAATCTATCCAACATCCTTGTACGAAAAGGCACAGTTGGATGATGTCATCATCCAGCTAGTTACTCTCGGGATCATGTATTCATGCACCAAAATATCACAAAAAAAGAAAAACACCTATGAGTTTTTGGAACCCATACCATCAATGTATATCAATGTATGGTATATATGTACATTTGGTCGATTTTTCAATTGCTATGGTAAACGCAGGTAAATATACCATGCATGGATCCTATGGGGGAACGTTCCAAATCTTTTGGATCTATGACAGGAACTCGAAAAAAAAACTGGGCTGATGACACGCCGGATCATGAAACATGGATGACTGTTTATCTTCCAATTGTATCTCAAAAAATATGTCCTTGTTTCAACAAAACCTTCCAATCAAAGGTCTTATATAAGTTGATATTATTGCCCATGCACAAAAAAAACCTTCCCCAATCCAACCGAATCTAAAAAAAAGGTCCAACGAACTGCGCTGTATGTTTCAACATCGACTTCCGCTTCCGACTTCAAGGTACATTGTCTCACCAAGGTGCCTCAAAGAAGCTATTCCTGATGGACTCCGTTAATTCAGGCAAACTGTCAACGGAATCACCACTGGCATAGCCATAGCCGGACTTGCGTGTTGTGAAACTCAATGGAGTCACAGTGGATTCGCTGTCACACCTGAAGGTTTAACCCTAGAATGGGTGGAATGGGATTCTAAACCCCTGCTGTTATGATGGGTTGTCCCCCTTCCATTGTGGCAAATTGAGGTGACTAATACCGGCGGGACAACCCAGGATTGAGGCACTGTATTTCACCATGTGTCGATAAAATGCTCAATTCCCATACCGTTAACAACATCCATGCACCTTTTCGGACACATCAAGCACTGTTGAATGATGTAGGTGAGCGATGGGAAAGGATCACAATACCAACTTATTCATAAGTGACATTAGGTGTAGTGATTGTGCAAGACTATGTGTGCACACAAATATGAATACAAATAAGCATGTATGCAATAATAAAATAACAACTGTACAAAATAAGTCAAATAGTACTTGAATTTAGGTAGCTCATCATTTTTCATTGAAATACCTATCTTGTACTAATCACCAAGAAGTCGAGCAGCTTTAAATTCTTGACCAAGGACCACGTTAGTGACGTCAAACAAGGAACTCCTTCCCTCTCACCTTCCCTCCCAGATCGACCTTATCCTGAAATCATCGAGACCTCATGCCGTGGTCCCACCGTTACTGGTCATTAGTTTACTGGTCATTGAATCCATTGGATTGTGTATTTACCTACATGAATGGTTGATTTTGTTTTCGTGTAAGTTATTGTAAATATACTAGTATCAAACATAGATCCTATGGGTTGCAGCATATTACACCTGTATACTTGCGAAATATATCGGCTGGAAGTGAATTTGTTCACCCAACCACTGAGTAGCCAGTCCATGGTTTCTAATGATATCATCAGTAGCTTCGCAAGATCATGTTCTGCAAGGGAAATCCTCAAGGAATTAGTTGCAAAAAAAAATATATTTCACTAAGAATCCAGACCCCTCCCGATCGAATAGGATTGAGGATTCCAATCCCATCCTTAGAATAGGAATGTAGGGGTAATCCTTCCTTAGGAAATGGATTCCTAGGGTGTGGTAGACTTCCTATACTTCCCATCATGGGACCCAATTGCTTACTCCTCTTTGTAAGGGTATATTCAAACTTGTGATGGCAGCACATGCAGGACTTCCATCAAACCTTTCGATTTGTCTTTGTTCAGAAACCCTCTTGTATGCTCTTGTTATTGTTGATGATTGTACTATCCAAAGCCCAAATTGATAGCCAGTATATATAGTTTCATGTTTATTGCCATCCATCATTTTTTTTCAAGGAGTTCGGTTCGATGCATCCAAAAAGAGTGGAAATTCATCACCGATTCAATCTCTGAAAGAAAACATGGAACAAAAACTGTTCAAAAAAACGATGTTGCGATTCAAATCCTTGAGATCCCAATAGTTGTATGCCCATGCCGCAAGAGTCTGGATTGGAATGAAAATCCTGGCAGCGTTCAACAAAAATCCCACAACCTATCCTGAAGGGAGGGCAACGTGTCCCGCCCATCTTGCGCCTCAATACACGATGATCTGTTACTACAGTAGGGCTCCTTCTTACAAAAATCTGGCCCCTTTTTCCGGTGACTATCATTTATTTAAATCAAAATATCTTTAAATATTTTTGATGGGACATTTCAATCGCCTCATCCGAAAAAAAAAACAAAAAAACTCCCAAAAAATCATGAAATTCAGCACCTTAACACCTTATTACGTAGTCGAGTCTTCTGCCTTTTCAAGCAGAACTTCTTTCCGCATGTGTTTTTTTTTGTTTATCCGAGAGACCCGTGGATCCCGTCGTGCAGATAGGATTTGGCTTCAGTTTGCCGCTGCCACGCCGCTGCCAGAGTGAAGAAGTCATCACTCACGAGAGCTGGTCGTTGGTTTGACGTTGAAATGGAACGAGATCGTCTCGATGGACTTGTGACTTATTCTTTCACACACACATATATATATATATATATATATTAATTATTATAAGTTATAAAAGGAATGAATTGTATGATTACTCCTACAATAAATGATATTCAAATATATATATATATATATCAGTGTTTGTATCTATAGCTTTATGAATCATTATGAAGTGTGCTATGACGTACTTCGTTTATACAGTATACCACATGTGCATGTTGTCGCTACACGTTTTCCTACCTCCGCCATTCACGCCACTCCGACGAGTTTTCCAGAAAATCTATAAGCCCAGAGCCCAGCGAAGCGATTGGACACCCATGAAATATGTTGACCCTTTTCCAGCCCAAGACCATCCACCAAAAAAGGTTCTGGAACAAGCTCATCTGACACATCTGATATAACGTTAGGATATCTATCCATCGATATCGATATCCTCCATATCCTTCTATCCACGAAGGATTCATTCCATGTATGGAATATTTACCTACATCTATCATATATCTAAGCCAAATGTAGGTAAATATGTCAGTCCCATGGATCCTTATGGATATAAGCTTCTCATCTTCACTGGCGTAAAGTGGAAAAGGAAGGAGAGGTGGTGCACACCTCAGCAATGCGAGCATCTGAGGACACCTCGGCTCTTTTCCCGGGTGCAAAAAAAAGCTTTCCGAATAAAACCTTCTGCCAATGAAAAGGTGCCAAAGCAAAACCTGGATTCTTAGTGCATTCATCTGTATAGATCATCATCTACCAATGCAATTAGGGGCCTCAAGTTGAATGAAATACTGTTGATGGACAAAATCCTGCACCACCTGGAATGGTTAAAACCCTATAAATAATGGGATAATCATCATCCTTGGTGGTGCAGGATTTCTTCCATCAACAGTATCAATTGAAACATATTGAAACGAGGCCACGAACTCCCAAAACCTCCCCCCGGAATAAAATCTCAAGCCCCACCTCCTGTCGCAGGAGGTGAGAGGTCCCGGAGACATGGGCAGATTGAACACCTGGGTACAAAAAAAATTGGAAATCTTTATAACCCATAGGACCTGTAGGATCCATGGGACTGGTATATTTACATACAATGGATGATTTTTATGGTAAATGTAGGTAAATATGCCAGTCCCATGGATCCTCTGGGTAATGTTTTTATGCAACACTACTATTGGGTTGATGTCTATCCCCAACCACCAGGGAACCCACGGGAGTTTAGACCAGAAGCACTAATATGAACCACTCAAAAGAAATGAAAATCCTATCTCTGTCTCTCAAGTAGATCCTTGAGGCATCATCCATCAATACAACTACAACAACAACAACAACAACAACAACAACAACAACAACAACAACAAGAACAAGAACAAGAACCAAATAATCATATCAAAATCCTCGAATCCTTGTTGATTGAAAACAACATTCCCATGGTGCTTTTCATCATGAGTCCAGGCTTTTCTTGTGGCTGTAGATCAAGTTTGATAACTTTGACTGGCTTGGCCAGGGTTGTTTACAAAGTTCCAGGTAATAGTGCTCAAATGGATTCAAATGATGATGGATAAATTTGGCTAGTCAGCGTTGCAAGCACATTGAACAAATTTCATAGTGTTGCATATCGTTGCATGATTTCTGAATTACTTTGGTACGTTTAGGGCCTGTGGAAGCTTCCCCAGGGTAAGATCCACAAGGCAAATTGTCTGCAAAAAAAACAACTGATACGGGGCTGCACCGCTACCCTACCTCATTGTTTCTTGATGAGAAACACCTTGAAAAAAACTCTTGGTCGACGAAGCATTGTAAACCAATGAAATACTACTTAAGGGTGAACAAAACGGGAGAACTCAGAACAGCTTCTGCCTCATTCAAACTGTTTATGCCCATGAGAGGCTGAATTCGGAGCCGACACATGTGTGGTACCATCCTACCCCAGCCACAGCCAAGTGGAACAGGAACATGTGTTTTCTAGAAATAAACTTCCAATCTCAACTGGTTTGAGTTGTTTCTTCTGTCCATCAGTAGCTATTTTCGGGGGCCATGAGCTCTTTTTTGCATAATGGCTGGAGAAGAACCGTGAAATTTGCAAGCAAAACTAAACAGCAATAGTGCAGTGATCTGAGCTCAAATCGGGTTCACCTTCCATGGTGTCGACAAAAACTTTGGGGGTGTGATTCTGAAGCAGCCGATTTTTTGCTTGGCAATTTCAGTCTTTTAAATGCCTCGCAACACAAATGCCTTGCAAATGGATGTTGGAGATTGAAATAAACGATTGGATGAGTGTGCACCTAGGAAGCAAAACGTGAAAAAACACCTCTTTCGTGTTGATTGATCTTACATTTTATGGGCCAAATCTTGCCACAAGATTGGATATCATCTGTCATGCCATTTGAATCGTAAGTTTTGGACGGATGATCATAATCAACAATAGGTAAATTCTGCAAACACCGTGTAAAGGTTCATAAAACGGAGCTTTTTGGTGACCACAATGAACCACAAAAATGGTCATAGAGTACTGCAGTAGTTTCTACATATTAAATTCATGTATATAGATTGACTTTGTTGGGTCCCACAAAAAACCAAGCAATAGCCATGCAGTTTACAGCGTGATCTTCTGGGAGACACCGAGGCTTCGGACATATGAAGGCCTGACATAGGAGAAGCCACACCATGCCGCGCCATATGCCGGCAAAGGGGTAAAGTTGTACCAGCTATAGGCGAACTACGATAGTCCATCACCAGCCTGGAATCCCTGGAATCACAAACACCGGGACCTTCTCATCCTTTTGGATCCATTCATCACCAAAGGGCCTGTCATGATATTAATAACATTCCAGAAGGAATGCACATGTTTTTTTTCTCAACCAACATCTCGTTGCTTCAGAACGCTTCCTCCATTTTTTAATTACAATCCTCTGTGCAACCGTACAAAAACAGCCCCTTTCGAATTTCAAAAACAAAAAGAAACGTCAACTAACCAGGATTTTGAGGGAACATTGCCTCACCTATTTCCTTAGCCTGCGGAAAGAGCATTCCTAGGAATCACCACCAACACTTCCCATGAATTGCTGCACGGGGGAGTATACCCTCCGGGTAAAACTAACATAGCAATGGAAATCCACCTTTTCCAATAGGAAATGCATCTGCTAAATGGTGGAATTTCCATTGATACTAGACTAGAATACAGGAACTGTTTCTTGGTTGATCCACGAATCCTCCTATAGCTTCGGCTGCTTGAACAATGATCGCCCCCTTTGCAATGTCTTGGAGATACAGTATGCCAATTTTAATGCAGAAACGAGCTGTTGAAAGAAAGAATGGCAAACAAAGAACGTCTCCTTCTTCCTTCCATACATTCGTACACCATTCTCTGTTGTAAAGAAAACGTTTATGATGATACTTCGGACTGTTGCTTGTCCCATTATCTTTTCCATTCTCTGTGCGTTGATGAAGAACATGTTACATCACCTGTGGGCAACATCTTCTTGGGATTGTTGGTTGGCAAACCTGATAACAACAAAAACAACATCACTGGAATTGACAACAACATCACTAGTTGCTTTCCCCTGGAAATTGTTTCGTCATTGCCCGATGGTTTTAAAGATCTAATAATTATTGTTTACTTCATCCTAACTGGGTTTTAAAATGGTGAGTTCCGTATTCCGTATTATGTATTATCACTTCGCAAGTTACTTGCAATAACCTGCCGTTCTCTTTGTAGATGCTGGGAAAAACTTCAACCCCCGCACCGTTGAGCCACGACCCGGCTCCACCGTTGAGCCACGGAGCCGGACATGTGGCCGACGGACATGGGGAAAACCCAATTTGTTGTATGATTACCAAGATCTGACCAGACCGACCTTTGGAGAATACCTATGAAAGGTGATGTTTAAAAAGGAAATATTGAAACCTGGGATCACTGCAGTATCAGGTGTATATGCTGGGTGATTAGATCTTGGAACTGAGTCGCAATGTTTCTGGAGTACGAATTGTACAAATTTTCAAAATTTGGAAAACATCCGGTATAACACGTTACTGACAATTCCAAAAAAGGTGAACCAAACCACTGGCAACAAGATTAAACTTCACTTGGCAAGCATATCAAATATATTGGGTGTGGATCTCTCTCGATAGCAGGGCCGGGACCACAAGGAATATGTAAAATTGGAACGAGAGCCCCATTAACGTTCACTTTCCACGATCTTCTCAGCAGGGATATATCCCATAAAATGTTGTATATATATAAATGTGTATTAGATGTATACGTATAATCCTATCAAAGTACTGTATTTTTGTGTGAATTCCTTGATCCAAAAAAAAGGACAACAAATGAGGAGAAATTTTCGCGACAACAAAAATCACGTCCTGAAACCCTGCTTGATTTGTAATTGGAAGACCCCTTACTGGGCGATTTCATAGTTTAATCCTTATAAACGGCAGTTTCTGCATCCCCACCCCTTCCCAGCCCATTGATTGTTCAATATGGATTTCCAAAAGTGGGCAAGCAAAGAAACCGCACACAGGCACAAAAGTGTTCTCATTCCCTAGAACAATCATCATAAACCAACCAAGCAGGTTGTTGTTGTTGTTGTTGTTGTTGTTGTTGTTGTTGTTGTTGTTGTTGTTGTTGTTGTTGGAGAAAGACATATTTTTGTTGTTGTTGTTGTTGCTGTTGCTGTTGTTGGTTGCTGTTGTCGTCTTCACATGTCGCATTCCCACAAAAAATAGACCACTCCACCTGTGCCGCGCTCAGCTCCGAGCGCAGTTCTTGGCAACAGTCCTCGGCTTGCCCGGGTTGGCAACGGCGGCGCGGCGCAGCGCCATGAATTTCGTACCCGTGTAGGATCCATGTAACTATGGTTTGTATAAAACCTACATGTTCGTTGATTTTATGGTAAATGTAGGTACCGTAAATATATACCAGCCACATGGATCCAGGATATTGTGAATGAGTATCAAAGTGGTTGGTCAATGGGACACATCTTATATGTATTACTTATAAAGCTAGGTTGTATAATTTCCTACATAAACCAAACAACCAAGCAGGTTGTTGAGAAAACGTCATTCGTCGCCTCGTAGATTTGGACAGAGGCCTTTGCTGCTTTCAAGGCTTCCAAAGCCTGTGCTGATGGGGACATTAATCAACATATTTAGTTCAGATCAAGTGACACTTAAACGTCAGTTAGTCAAAATAATCATATTTTTGTTTGTTTGGTCACTTACTGGTTGGTTGAGTTGTTTTTGTTTGTTTCTTCCGTTTTGGGGTTTTGACAAGACTTCAGATGTAAGTGACATCATCACAGTGATGAATCACTGACCTCATACATTCACCAGAGTTCACCTTCCCGACCATCAGAATACTTTGAAGATTCACTAAAAAACCCATAGGATCCATGATATCCATGTATCATGTATAATATATATATATACCTACATTTCGTTGATTTTAATGGGTAAATGTAGGTAAATATAACATACATTGATTCCCTACATGTATCATAGATCCTATGGCAAATTCCTACGGAACCTTCTTGGGTCTTGTCGAGTCATGATTGAATTTGGGTAGTTTGTTGGGGATTAGCACAGGGGACGTCGTAGCAATCTCCACAAAAAAAAGAAAAGATATGGATGCTTCCAAAAATAGGGGTACCCCAAAATGGATGCTTTATAATGGAACACCTTATTAAAATTGATGATTTGAGGGTACCCTTATTTTTGGGAAACACCCATATACAGTTCAAGCTGAATTGGAACATTTCACAGACCTAGATGTTTGCTAAAATATGGGAATTTCCAATAGATCTGGGTGCACTCATCTTCATAAATCAACCAACGTTGTCGCGTCGCTCCTTCCAAAGAAATCAAGGCAACAAACCCAGCTTCGTTGAGAAATTGGGTTGCCTCGATGGAAAGTTTGTTGGAGATGATTGACTGTGATCATGATGACTTGATTGAACTGAGGCAGGAAAAACAAACTCTGTCACTTTCCATTATATTGAATTATTGGCTGTATAATAGAGATCCTTATGTCATGGTTTATGAAACAATCCACGCATAACTCGGTAGCTTTCCATCCCCCCAAAAGACCCTGAACAACCCGGGGCCCCTTTTTTCATTGCTCAATTACATGTTCCCCTCCAAACGGCTCCTTGGAAGAGAATCATGTTCCATGGTGTTCCACCGCCCCATGTTCTTTTGGAGCCTCAAAACCTAAACACTTTTAGCTCCCTAAACATAGATATCCTTCAACTAACTCTTAATAGTGCCACTTATAACAAAAAACAACATACTTAACATACTTGTAAAACATAGAAAGATTGTTTGTAATTTGCTACTGAAAGAGTGAAAGACTTGGGTGATGGCTTAGAATTGCCAAACATCTCCACCATTTATCTCCACCGAATTGTGCTGGACAATTCAGGGACCTGTGCCTTTCGCTTTCCCAAGGCTTCATCTGCCTGACTTTTCGGTGTCAAAGGGTCAAGATGTAACAAAATTGGATCCCGGTATGTCCCTAAGGATCCAGGTAATGTCCCTAAGGATCCAGGTAATGTCCCAAGGATCCAGGATTTTCCCTGCTTCCTCCTATTCTGGAGATGGGATTGAGACCTTCAATCCTACGATTTTCGGGGGGGTCTGGGTTCTTAGGGAATAGTACATATTCCTGATATACATGTGTTTGCATGTAGATATACATATATAGATATAGGCATGCAACTTCTTCCTGGAACAGTCAGCACCTTGATTCTTGATTATGATCTTGCTTACCGGTGTTGCCGGCGGGTGCATCCAAAAAATGGTATCTTTTAAAACAACAGTACTTATTGTTGTCATAGTGAATCATTTTACAGGCATCAATCCAAGCTGGAGGATACTCCAAACGAACCTTGAAGGGTGAACCCTAATGGGTGATCTCAATCAGTCCAACAAGGAAGGCACCCATTTTTGACTTTCTGTTCAGACCTATACTTAAAGGCAATCAAGACAATTAATGTATACATACACTGAGATATTGCTTATATATATGTATATACATGCATATCTACAGGTGTATGTATATATATATATATACATAATAATATATATATATATATATAAATATACACATCTGTATACATATATGGGAGTACATGTGCAATCCTGCAATATTGACAGGTCACTATCCTCCATGGCAGCCTGAGAGCGTTCCATTTCTGCTTCGGGGACACCTCCGGGAGGCAGAACTTCATCTGGTTGGGAATCTGATTCCCTAAACCTTCATTTGTGACTTCGACTGGCATTATTGGGTGGGGGGGTAGACCGAAAATAGG
>DF245055.1:9801-21817 GCA_000507305.1 Breviolum minutum Mf 1.05b.01 | reverse complement strand
AAAAATATATGCTTAATTTTGTTGCACATGATTTCGTGACCTGCATGGTCCGAATAACTGCGAACCAAATAATTTTTGCGTAGGCGAACCAAGCAAGTGCGGCCAAACACCCCAAGCTAAACAATCGATAATCGTCGGGAACGTATTTCACGACATTTGGTGTGAATTCATGGTTACATTTGTGTTGATCAGGCTCCGCCGTCCAAACTGCAATTAGTATCAATTAGTAGCTTTGGGGGCCCGGTCGTCCATGCAAAGACATCGCGTCATTGGGGCACATCTTCTGTCAATACGATTTCGTTTTCATTCATTTGTTCATTCATGAGGGCAAGCGCCCTTGCAAAGGCTTCCATGTTGTCATCCAACTTTCATTCAGTATCCAAACAGCACAGGTGTTTGTGTGACAAGTTCCATGGTCCACCACGTCGTGAATATGTGACAAACATTGCATTGCGCATCGGATTGTGCCATCGATGTGTGATATGTTGGTTGCAAAAATCCTATCAGGACAAATTATGAAAAAACCTCGGCTCACCAATTTCAAGGGCTAGTGCCCAAGAGAGAGAAAATTTTGTAGCAACCGACATTGTATCAACATTTGTTGATGATTTGTTCTGCAAAGTCACGGCGGAAAAATTTCGAAAACAATTGTTTAGAGATACAACAAAATTTCTGTTCGATTCCGGCTCAACCCCTGAAAATATTACACGATGTTTGAGGGGTGTTCAAAAGATTTCGCGCATTTGCGAATCAGGGAGCAAATGTTTGCAACCCTTGGATCCCTTTGCATGTTTTTTCGGTCCACCTCAGTGGTAGGGAGAGGCGACATTTTTTCTTGCTTGCACCGGTTCAAAAAAAAATCGTGTGCCAACACGCGTAGGACAGACATGTGAGCCGCCAGATGCGGGTGTTTGTGCATCAGATTTGTTCATGTCATCATTGCTCCATTCCTTCATTTTCAGGATTTCTTCCCTTCCCCCCCGGACACATGGGAGGCAATCAAGATGTGTCGGGTTGACTGTTGTGAAAACATTCAAATCGGAGAGCCCCTTTGGGAACGCCAATTTGGATTGGCGGTAAAGAAATGGCATTAACACAGCTTGGACATTGACCAGTCGTTGGAGTGTCCAAAGGGAGTGCTGGTTGAGGCAATGCCTTCTTGGATTACCCCCAGCAGCCAATCCACTCTTCAAAGCTGCTTCGAAAACAGTTAAGTATATCGGGACCATTGAAGGCAAGAGAGTGTGGACGACCAATCGGACATCATGAGAAATCAATGACTCGAACAACATTTATGACATCTAGTAATCTAGTGGGCGAATGACGATCTAAATTGTGAACAAATTGTTCGAACCGAATCGCACAAAACTGACTACAAGTGGACGATTGCGAATCAAAGCTCTTTGGTAGACACCCCTGGAGATTGCACAGAGCAATATTATTGCTGGCAAAAACGTGCGGAGACAGAGACACTTCCAGGGTGGACCACGACGTATGCTCAGCGAAGAGTCTAAAATGAAAAATGTTCGTATCACTAAGAAGTTTTTTGCAAGAGCCAGCTTTGAAAACAAGACCAAACTGAAGAGGTTTCAATGTGTTGTTGCCAACGCCTTCGCACAGTGTTTTCAAGGATTCTGGTTCTGCATGGTAATCATTGTGTTTTTGTGCATTGCATGCATTATTGGTTTGATTGTTGCTTAATTACTGCTTTGACCATGATGATTCAAAATGACGCGTTTGTTCTCATCATTCCTGCCTTTGAGTCTCCTGTTTTTGACACTAAATCCATAGGATGATTATATAGTACCTGCATCGAACATTTCGAATGTGAAACATTCGCACAATTTTTCTGTTTCTTCCTGATATTGAAATCAGTACCCTTTACCCAGAGTTCATAGTAGACAGCATGGGGATAAATAGCAAAACGCAGGACAGAAACAACCCGATGATCAATTGCAAATGACAGATTCCAATCCTAATGAATTATAATAACACACGATATTCAACAAACAAAACCGGTTGTGAAAAATAGGGGTAAATAAAGTAGGTGCAACGTAGAGAACAAGACTGGCCATGAAATTCCCGCATCCTTTCCAGACACTCCCTGCACGGTGCTGACAAATGTCATTTGCACTGCTACCGTTTTGTTTGTGTGCCCGGTCCAAAGCGTTTTGGAATCGTAGCGTTGATTATGATTGATTGGCATTTGCCAACATGCTTGTAGTGAGAAGTGTGTCGTGCAAGCAGGCGGTGTAATGTTCCGACAGGCTCACGGTGGTTTTTGTTTTTCCCCGAACAGTTTACTGTTGGGGTTCTTAATGCAACTTTAGATCTGGCCATGCCGCCTTGGTGTTGGTTGGTGTGGTCGGCTTCTTGGGCTCTGAAGTGGTCTTGTCTCCCGTTGTCTCCCATTGTCNGGTTTCAATTTAAATTTGCTGACCGTAAACTGTTTGGGGTCTACGCTGGTGTAATTTTGGTCACACGTACGGACTACAACATGTTTGAGATTGCTGGGACCATCTCTTTCATAGGACCTTGGCGTGCAGTAATGCACGAACAATTCTGACAAGGTCAAGTTGGGAGTATCAAATTTGGTGCTCGCTGTTCATTATGGGGAAATGATATTTTTGGTTCACTTTGAATCGTTTAGCGTCAGAGCATCTTGTTATTCAAAATTGCTTTCGCTCATGTGTATATACTGACAACAAGTCTTGGATTTTCCACCATTTGCAATCCCAAAACCAGGATGTTGTAAGTAGTTGAGGTCATCATGTAAATAAAGATTGTGAGGGTTAGTATGTTGTGCCGTAGCTGGTTTCCCATTGGTTCAAGGCTAGCTGTGTCAATGCATGCCCCTAAATCATCCAACGTGCCCATCTTGGAGCCACCCGAATGGCTGCACCCAAAACCCTTCGGCCCAATGGCTACAGGGGTGGGGGGACTACCAAGCCGGCGAGCGCAGCTCCACCACAATCGCTGGATGAAGCCATTACAGACTTGGGCAAACTCCAAGTGATGTTGGCAGTGCCAACTGTTTCAGCCTTGCGCATGGCTCGTCCACTTCGACGTGCTGAAGGTGAATTGTATGTGGCTCAATTTGTACTTCAGTCCACCCATCGGAAGTTCAACAAATTTTTGAGCACGCCTGAAGGGAAATGTCATATGCACCCTTGTTTGAAACTCGGAAGTGTAGGCGATAATGAAATTGGCTCACCGGATGAGGAGGGCTCTTTTGGTTCTTTGGATGATGGCACGCCTGTGATTTACCAAACAAATGGAATCGCAAGAACGGAGGAATCTCTTTTGAATAGGTCCATCAAGTGCAGCAGAACTGGCGCCCCTGGCCACTACATGGAGACGAAGATGTTGGTTGCGCGACCGAGGTGTGATATGGCGGGGGGTAGCAAGCTTGTTGGCTTAGCCCGGGCGAAGACACTGAAGAGTAAAAAGGATTTGGAAAAGAACTTGTTTTACTCTTTCACAAGTTGCTGGCAGATCTATGCTTGCACCGCACATGTGGGCCAACTGGGTGAGGATGACTCTGGAGAGCGCATTCTAGTGAGGCGTTCAGTCAGAGATTTCAAACAGCATCATTTCCATGATTTTCCCGTTGCCAAGCATTTGGCAGATCTGTTGGACCGAGAGAATCAAAAACTCGTGTCAGAACACAGTTTTGAGAAGGATATTGACAAGGACTTGTTTGACTACCATTGTTACACCTTGCGATCCTGGCAGACTTATGAATGTGAAGGGAAACCCCCTGAAAGTGATGTTGGTCGGAAACTGGTGGAGGCAGCTCGGAATGGCCAGGTATCAGAAGTGAAACACCTAGTGTTGAATTGTGGCTGCCATTGCGATACCATCGTGTCAGAATTTGGATGCATCGGAAGTGGCAAGTCTGGCATCTTCACTCGTACAGATTGCGGCTTCGCAGAGGAGCGGACTGCTTTGATTGCTGCAATCCAGGCGGGATGGTTGTCGGTGGTGGAAATCATTCTGGACTTCGTGCGAGTTGGGCAGGCCAGTTTGAACGTTGTTTGCCACGAGTGGAACCCTCGAGGCATCGGTGGTGATTGTTTGCGCCCTTGCTACACTGCATTGGACCAAGCGAAACTCTACCATCGTTCGGACATCATACCATTGTTGGAGAAAGCAGGAGCGCTTCCGCACAAGAGATGCAAAAAAAGTCGCCGGGAGAATCCTTTTGATGTCCGTGCCAGGCAAGACAGAGGCGAGAACACCCACTATGAGCAGGCGCGCGACAATCGAGAAGACCGGTATGAAGACTTCACCTTTTCGGAATGGGCAGATGAGGCTCAAATGGACGAGGAAATGAAGAAAGCGGTTGAAAGTCTTAAGGAGGAACTGCAACAATACAACAATCTTTCAGAAGGGGAGCAAACTAAACTATTCAGAAAGCTGAGTGCAAGGTGGCATCCAGACAAACATCCGGATGAAAAGAAGATCATGGCGACTCGTGTCTTCCAGTGGATACAACATGTCAAGGATGAATCATGGGAGAATAGGGCATGGTCAGCATGAAACTGAGATATGTTTGGTTGTTGGTTTTGATTGTGCAATTTAACTGATTTAACTGTGTGCACGCGCACGTTTTTGTTCGATTCGTTTCACGAAATGATGTTTTCGCGGGCGAGCGCTTGCCCAAGACAGATTACCTGCAAGGTCAGCAAAAGAGTCGTGCAGGTGTCATGGGCCCCGACACATGCCAATAGCATGGCACTGCTAGTGCCGGTGTATTCTGTGGCGACTAGGTTTCATTTCCTCGTACTTTTGCAAAATCATATTGGGTTTTGAAAATTGATTTCCTGCAGCTTAGCCTTGAGAGTGACAGTGTGGGAAATGGGGCATGCTGCTTGTGCTCTTGGATGCGCAGTTGGGCACTCAATTCAGAGACATTGATTTATTGGATTTAAAGCCTCCTTGGATCATCTCAGGAGCGGGGATGCTCAGGCTGCAGCACCCGCACCCATGTGGTGGAGGTGGAGGTGCGGAACTTTGCACTGATCCAAGGTACAGGATTGACCCCCTAACCTTCAATCAAAGAGGGGAACGCAGCAGAAGCACCACCCGCCCCACCCTGGTATTACAAATGGCCCCCCAGATTTGGTTTTGGAAAGAGAACCTAATTTTGCTTAGCAAGTCTGAACTGTTCGGAGTTACTAAGTGGGTAGCAGTGAATAGCTATGTAGCTGATTTTCTAAGCCTCAGATGCGAGACCCACCCAGAGTTTTAGCTTTTATATTTCTATGTTTGGAGTCTTTTCGCTGTGGGTTCATGTTGTTCTTGTTTCGGTTGTTCTAGTTCATTGATTTCCATGGACTTTGTTAATTTCAGGCCTTTTAGTTGGCATTGTTGTTATTTTTCTGGGACAATTTTCCACAGAAAGGAGAAAATGATGCACAAATAAAACACTTCGGAGGAAATGATGAAAGACAAACAAGCAAAAAACACAGAAATGACATCAAACGACACAAGATTTGATAATTTGCGGTCCCTGCCAGCAGGTTCCGACAGAAACGCTCTCCTCTAGACCACGGCGGCCCGACAGGCAGTCACAGGCAGGGACAAGGATGGGGGGTCTGCCGTAAATACCGTGTATACATTCGATTCCAATGAATTTGACCGATGGACCATGGAGGATTCCATGAGCATTTCAACAGAAAGGACCACCACTTGCTGCCATTTTGCTTGGCAGGTCACCTATCTTGAGTCATGGCATGGGACAGCACCTTCCACCCAAGTGCCTCTGGAGGTAGGGCCGGTGAAGACACCGGGTAGCCAAGCCTGAGACCCCAACAACGTGGGTGGGACTGGAAGGTTAATCCTGCGGATTTGTTGAAAAGATGACAATGCTTTTAAGGTGAAGTCTTCGCACTTGGCGCCGCTGCCCACCCTTCATTTGGATATGCCTCCACCTTGGATCAAGGTTTGAACTGAACTCATTGAGTGAGAGTTTTTTGTGTCACCCAGGCCTGCGGCAGTTGCAACTGCATTCCTTGAAAGCACACGAGCAGAGGACCGGTTCGTTGAAGGGGCAACTTGGGGAGTTGCTTGTGTTTCCCTCAAGGCTGTTGGAAGTTCATGTCAATGTGAAAGATGAACGGTCACTTGGAAACATGTTTAAAAAAACTCATGTCATCAAACATTGTATATATATACTTTCATGAAAATCAAAGCGAAATGAGCCCTCCTCACTTCATCAGCCATAGTAAATCATGGTTGGTTGGTTTTTGCCTTGGGAAATGCATCTCATCCCGCCATCGCTGCCATCGCCTACCTGAGGCAGATGCCAAACTTCGCCGGAAGTTGGCTTGTCGTGCTGCACGTGCAGAGGCTGCGGGATTTGTTGGCGAAGCCACAGGTTCGCCGGCGGCGGCAGAGGTGCAGCTGAAACCTCTCAAAGAGCAGGGCCCAATCTTGGGCCTTGATGGCAAATTCGTTGGGGTGCCAAAGTGGACTGTTTCAACCTTTTTTTTTTCAGCCATTTTTGCTAGTTTGCTGGATTTGAGCCTTGAGGTTAGCAGTGGCGCGATCCGGCAAAGATTGCAGGAAATGGAGGCGCTCAGTCCATGCATCTGTTGCCCAAGTCTTGTGAACTTTTCAAAGCTGCGCTGTTGCAAAATTACAGGATGCCAGCACCGCACTGAATCGCGTGCGGTGACACTAATTCAGTCGGGGCAGGAGTAGCTTGAGTTTCTTCAGCCCCAGCGCATGCAAAAAGATTTTTCGATTGGCAAGCGTGATGTCTTGCTGATACTCAATGGGTACCTGCGTACCTTCCCTCATGTTGTTTTTCTTGTGACGTTGGTGTCATCCTGAGATGTTCCGCCTTGGCGTCGCCGTGGCCATTTTCGGGACCTTAGAGCTACCGGCAAGGCGTTTTTGCGTGCGGAGTTGCTGAAAAAATGGCAACAACTCCGACACGTCGGACCTAGGACCAATGAGTCCAGGTCAATTCTGAGCCAATTTTTCTATGCCCAGGCCTGTGAGAGTTGCAATGAAACTACACTCCGCTTCCCAAATCTTTTGGATGCTTTGCATTGAACAAAAATTTGTGAAATTTAGGTGCTTGCAGTTTCCTTCCAGGGACTTGTTGGCCAGTTCTTGATTCTGCTGGTTGATTATGCCTGCATTTGTTCAACTTAAATCTCTCTTCGCAGGGACAAATGGACATCCCGCGAGACCGAGGTAGTCATGACCTTGAGGTGGTAGTTTCCAAGGTATATTTTCAAAGGCTTCCTCAGCTGCTCGGAAATACCACGTGTAAAACAAAAAACATTTCAGACAGGTTGAAACCGCGCACTACTGGCCCAGTTGTCATTGATCTTTGGCCAAGGCCCATGAGTGGCTTGCTAGGGCGCGAGGCATCAATTTACAGATTGCGGCCGACAACAAGGATCTTACGATGAAAACGCCACTGCTTGCCAGCGGAAATGGGATCAAATGGGTAAATCGTGCATTTCTCATATTGCATGGTGTAGCTCGCTTGTGGTGTAAATGATGGTATGGACCATCCCATGTCTTCAGTGATAGTTCGTTGGATGCCTGACCCAACAGAATCTTTAAGACTTACCTGGAAAACCATATCGCCTTTTTTTTTCTCAAAAGGCATTTGTATTTTTTTTGTCGAAGACACGGGGTTTTGCCAAACGCGGTATTTTTCCAACATGCGGGTGCGTTTTTCCACAACATGTTGAAAAAATACGGGTATATTGCGGGGCAGCGCCTCTACTCACATCAAATACGAACCCAAATATGCACATGGTCATTTTTTTGGACATTGTGGGGTTTACCCGTAATAGACAAAAAATTGTCAATACAGTTTCTCAGATATATGTTTGTATATACACATACCTATTACATATTGGTACAATAGAAATATGAATATGAAAAAACACATTGAGAACTGCATTCAGCGGATTTTGGCAGTCCACCTACTGTATCTAACTTTTTCATCCCCAAGCTTGATCAAACTTTGTGCAGGAGTTGGCAAAACTGGCCTGCAACCCAACTCACTAATCAATCCCATTTGCCAGAAGCATCCTTTGAGATTTTTTTTTTAAATGAGGTGCATTCCGCAAAGGCGTTGCTACCCAGAAGTTCAAGCACTCCAGTCACATCCTCAATTTTGCAATCCTAGGATTCTCCCGGGAATCCGGGAGCAGATACCGAGGCTGGTCACCCTGGACGTGCAGCGAAAGCACTCCGAGAGGAGCGACAAGCACTGGTACGGGAGCCTTCAACGATGTTTCCAAGGGGTTTCATGTTAGAAGCTACAAATTCACCAGTTTGAGAAAAAAAAACTTCTGTAGAAATTCAATTTCTATGGAAAATTTCCAAGTGGTGGCTTCCATGTTGTAAAAAATGCCTAGTTTTTTTTTTCATGTGAAACTCTTGACACCCCTCGTTGAGGCCCAAAGGATTGCAAGTTCACCAGCTAGAAATCGGAAGCCCTACCGAGCTTTAGCTGCTCCGCTGCCCAGGCAATGACAGGTTGATTGGATGAGTTCCATTTCCATAGCATTTTTTTCCCGACTGTGATCCAGGGAAGCCTGGATAGCCAAAGAAGCGGCTCATGTCAGCAACCCAATTTTTAGTATCAAGTCAGTGACCAATGCCATTGTCTTGTACAAGTAGATGCTGTGGATTCATGTCGATGGGACTCTCTTTCTTAGAATCATGATACATTGACATGTCAACACATCAATCACAAATCATTTAAATTCAAAGCCTATACTAGCTTCCTGGGCCTTTGTCTTCCTTTGTCTCCCTTCATTTCCCAAACAGAATACTGTTAAGGGTTCTCAAAGCAACCTAGATGTGTCCGAGTTGCTGTTGGTGGGTGTGTCCGCATCCTTTGTCCTGTTTCAGTGTTAGCTTGACATAGGCAATTTTTCACCAAACAATTTCTTGCACTTTTCAAGCCAAATGGCTCACAAAGCAAAAAAGAAGACCAGGACACACGCCAGAAGATTTCGGCCAAGGAAGCGGACGTCGACGATTCTAATGCAAAAGCAAAGAGAATGCCTCCAGCAATAGGAACACAGACTTTATCAACCGACTCTGCAGAAACCTTTGCACAATCCAGCAAAGGTGAGACTGGAGACACAGCTGGAGTAAACGCTTCAGTACAGCTTGGAGATGCGAAGCACCCAACCCAAGCAAAACCAGAAGTGCCCGCTGAAGCCAGTCTGAATGCAGATAATGCAGATGATGCAGGTGACAAAGAGGAGGAGCAAGCAAGAGCAGATGTTGCAGCACCACTTGGAGACGAGAGACCCACAGCAGAAGCAAAGTCAGAAGTACCTGCTGAACCTAGTGTGATTGAAGACGCAGCTGTCAAGGACAAAAAGGAAGCGGACGCAGATGTGCTGGAAGATGAGAAACAGCCAGAAGAAGCCAAACCATCAACAACTGCAGACGTGGCTGGCAAGGAGGAGAAGGAGGAGGAGCAAGCAGGAACAGATGCAGAAGCAAGAGTTGAAGCACATGCTGAAACCAGTCTGAATGCAGATGATGCAGCTGGCACAGAGGAGGAGCAAGCGAGAGCAGATGTTGCAGCACCACTTGGAGATGAGAGACCCACAGCAGAAGCAAAGTCAGAAGTACCTGCTGAAACCAGTCTGGCTGCAGACGTAGCTGGCAAGGAGGAGAACCAAGCAAGAGCAGATGCTGCAGCATCCCCAGCAGAGGCAATATCGGAAGAACCTGCTGAAACCAGTCTTGCAGACACGGCTGGCCAGGAAAAGAAGCAAGCAGGAGCAGATGCTGCAGTATGCCCAGCAGAGGCAAAACCAGAAGCAGCTGCTGACATCAGCATGACTACAGATGATGCAGCTGGCCAAGAGGAGGAGCAAGTGAGAGCAGATGTTGCAGCACCACTTGAAGACGAGAGACCCACAGCAGAAGCAAAGTCAGAAGTTCCTGCTGAACCTAGTATGAAGGAAGACACAGCTGCACAGGAAAAGAAGCAAGCGGACGCAGATGTGCTGGAAGATGAGAAACCGCCAGAAGAAGCCAAACCAGCAACAACTGCAGACACGGCTGGCAAGGAGAAGAAGCAAGAGGAAGTAGATCTTGCAGCAGCCCTTGGAGATGAGGAACCCGTAGCAGAAGCAAAGCCAGAAGTACCTGCTGAAACCAACCTGACTGCAGACGTGGCTGGCAAGGAGGAGAAGGAGGAGGAGCAAGCAGGAACAGATGCAGAAGCAAGAGTTGAAACACATGCTGAAACCAGTCTGAATGCAGATGATGCAGCTGGCACAGAGGAGGAGCAAGCGAGAGCAGATGTTGCAGCACCACTTGGAGATGAGAGACCCACAGCAGAAGCAAAGTCAGAAGTACCTGCTGAAACCAGTCTGGCTGCAGACGTAGCTGGCAAAGAGGAGGAGCAAGCAGAAGCAGATGCTGCAGCATCCCCAGGGGAATGGCAGTTCGAAGCAATTGCTGATGGCAGTCTGCCCGTCGACACAGATGGCAAGGAGAAGGAGGAAGCAGGAACAGATGCTGCAGCGTCCCTAGCAGAAGCAAGACTGGAAGCACCTGCTGAAGCCAGTCTGAATGCAGATGATGCAGCTGGCAAAGAGGAGGAGCAAGCGAGAGCAGATGTTGCAGCACCACCTGAAGACGAGAAACCCACAGCAGAAGCAAAGCCAGAAGTACCTGGTGAAACCAGTCTGGCGGAAGACATGGCTGGCAAGGAGAAGGAGGAAGCAGGAACAGATGCTGCAGCGTCCCTAGCAGAAGCAAGACTGGAAGCACCTGCTGAAACGAGTCTGACTGAGCAAGCAGGAGCAGATGCTGCAGCAGGCCTAGCAGAAGCCAAAGTGGAAGCACCTGCTGAAATCAGTTTGACTGCAGACATGGCTGGGCGAGGGACGGAGCAAGTTGGAGCCAGCGTTCTAGCAGAGAAATCACAGGGAGAAGCAAAACCAGAAGCTGAAACGGATCCGAGAGTAGAAACTGCTGGCAATGAGGAGTGTTTTTGCTTGGTTTTCCAAAACAGTGACGTTCATGTCAGCACTTGGAGAGTGAAGGTTCTTCAAAGGCTTGATTTGCTGTATTAATTTTTGCTGGTGTCCATAGTTGGTACTAGTCCACCCTACTTACAGTCCTTCCTTGGTTGCTGGAGGATACAGAGAAGACAAGTCACAGCCCTCGCAAACAACTTGAGGAGGCGGTGGTTCGACATCTTGATTGATCCTTTTTTTGTGCGTTCCTAATGCAGAGAGTGCCTAAAGTCCCAAACTGACTCCAAAATGTACGTAGAAATGGTGAGATTGCCCCCCAATTTATGAAAACACTGGGGTGCTGAGTCTCGTCTTTAAGGAAGGAGGTTTCAGGGGATGTGCAGCTTGCCAGATTTATTGGGAAGAAGAGTGTTTTTAGTGGGTTTTTTGGGGCCACGTGTTTGGGGGCGTTCCGTTGCCTTGTGGGCACCATCATCATGATCATCCGTTGCCTTGTCGGCACCATCATCATGATCATCATGATCATCGTGACCATCGTGATCATCATCACAATAAATGGTAGTCATCATCATTATCATCATCATCATCATCATCATCCTCCTCCTTCTCCTCCTCGTCGTCGTCGTCGTCGCTCGCAAGGGCCGAAAGCGAGACTTGCACTGCAGCAAAATTGCCATTTTCACCTCCACTGACAATCAAAACAAGTTCCTTTATCCTCCCTTCCCTCAAACGCTGCATGATGCACACAAGATTGTTGCTGTATACCACCATTGTCATGTATGGGTACCTGTATTGTTGCCCCTTCCACTTACCTTCCCACTGCAAATTGCACGTTCATTGATGTTCACATTCTGTACTGTGTATGAGTGTATGAGTGTATGAGTGTGTGAGTGTATGAGTGTATGAGTGCATGAGTGTATGAGTGTATGAGTTGTGTATGGGTGTATGAGTAGTGTATGACTGTATGAGTGTAGTAGCAGTAGTAGTAGTAGTAGTAGTAGTAGTAGTAGTAGTAGTAGTAGTAG